>VWZV01008318.1:0-132500 GCA_013397155.1 Irena cyanogastra
GGCCTGGCCGGGCCCGGGCCCGCGGGGCCCCGCGCCGCAGCCACCGCCCGGGCCGGGCGGTCGCAGTGCCCGTGGGGAGGCTGTTTCGTACAGACACTCTGCTTTTGCCCTTTTGTTTTGGCATGCAAGGTGTGCAGGGCAGGGGCTGCTTTTTGTGAGCAGTTAAAGGGAACGGCAAAATCTGAACCCAGTTTGATTCCAAGTATTGAAATTAAAATGTTTGTACATACGAGCAGTTCTGCTGGTGAAGCTATCTGGAAAAATTGTGCCCTTAGCTTTGACATTCTATCAAGATTTTTAGAAGGAAAACAAAAACATTAAGAACACTATTTGTTTAAAACGTGTGGATTTTAGGAAGTCAGCTTTATTATTATAAGCTAAGTGTGTCCTGGAACAGAGCACTTTGCAGCAGAGGAGCTGCTTAAATACACTTTGTGAACACATCCCAACTTTAAGAAAGTGTGTCTGGGATGAATGGAACTTGGCAAGTCTGCACCTGCCAATCTTTTAACACATGACTGCAGTGACTGGACTAGCAGACTAGAGGAGAGAAACCTTCTAAGGTGCAAAAGCATGTACTTTGTTTTTTTAAGGCATATAGGAAGTAGTTTGAAGCTTAATTTATGGTTCAGAATTGAGCCCAATAGTCAGGTAAAGTAAAATAGCAGATTTCATTGTGGGTTATAACAATGGCTTGGCATAATTCAATAGAACTATTTTATTGGATTCTATTAACCTGGTTAACCTTAAATCTTAACCATGACAGGGTTTTTATGTAAAGAGCCTCTCTACAAAGTACAATATTGAATTTTAATTGAGGCTTTCAAGGCCTCATGTCGAGTGTATTCTTGCCTCGTCTTTTTTCTCCTTTCTTGAAAGTCCAGGTGTACTAAAGTCAGTTTAAATACTGTGAATCCAGGTTGCACAAATCAGTTAAGGGGAGGTATGATTTTAAATCAGTCCTGTTCTTTTTGAGTTTGTGTATATACAAAAAAGGGAAGGTTATTCTCAATGTAGAGTGAACACCTTGATGTTTACAACAGAAGCAATATACAAGCGTGTTTTGTAATTGACACGTTTACAAACTCTCTGGTCAATTTCCCCCTTTAATGAATGATAGTGATGGTGTAACCTAGCAAGAAAACTCTGCTCACCTCAGGCTGTTGGTACTTTACAAACAGAGCACTGGATTCCTCCCTCTGCTGACAAAATGCAGTTTGATTTCTGCTACACCTGAATTTGAGTCTCCTGGGATGTGCTATGAGTTAAACACCTGTTAATTAACCCTTGTGGATCCCTTGCGTTAGGTTCAATACCAAGTGTAACAGGTGCTGTTGCAGAAGTGGTGCCCGTAGCTTGCAAAGTGCTGTGTTACAGCTGAAACCTGTCGCTTTTGCTGCTAAGCCACTCAGACTCCAGTGTAAAAATTATACAACTTCCTTAATGTTGTTTTAAAACCAGAGATATAGACATATTTTAAAGACCTAGCTGGCTGGAGGCCCACTTTAGAGTGGCCGGTAAAAGTAATAAACTATCCTCAAACATTTCTGCTCAATAAAATTTGAGAATATGAAAACAAAAAGTTCCTGGTTTAGCTTTTTATAAATGTTTTCTGCACCCTATGACTGCAAAGTGCTTTGAGCTCACAGCCCCATGCCTTGAGCATTTTAGGCCTCTGTCCCAATTTACAGCATTGAGTTTGTTACTTTCTGTTTTGATCAAAGCAGTGAAGTTTTGTGGTCTCTGACCAATGTCCTGCACTGGTGGAAGTGTCTAAGCAGATGATTTTATCAGCAAAACAGCACATTTTTAGTGTACTTTCCTTCACTCAGGGCTCCTGGAATCAGCTCCTTGTGCAAAACCTGAATGACTGTTGGGAGCTATGATAACACCATGCACTTCCTGACACGGAGAGGGCAAGTAGTTCTGGCACTATTTGCTATGTTTAAATTTGTACTGCCTGTAAGCTGGAATATAATTTACAGAAAAGAAATGAAATATCTATTCATCTTGTTTGGCTTCACAAGATCAGAATATGTTTATCCAAAACAATCCCATATAGTCCAGCTTGGAGTAAGGCATTTCTCCTGCAGCTGTTGAGCAAATACTTAATGTAGAATACTGTCTTGGATTAGCTGTTCCAATTGTCTTGTCTGTAGACTCGAGATGTTACCTAGTTAAATAAAAGAGGTTACTGCTGTTTCTATAAAAGCTGGGCTCACACATGTAACACATACAGTTCTGCATGAACAGAATTTTTTTCTGTTGTAGGGAAATACACTGAAAATTTTTAGTGGTATGTGTGTTGTTCTTGGTTATAGTAGTGGTAAGTGTTCAAGGCTAGGCTGGATAGGGCTTGGAGCAGCCTGGTCTAGCAGAAGGTGTCCCTGCCCATGGCAGGGAGTTGGAGTAAAGTGGTCTTTAAGTTTCCTTCCAACCCGAACTGTTTAATGATTCTATTTTATGATACTGGTATAAAGGACAACCTCTTAATGTTGATTGCTCCACTGCTTGAGACATGAGCTGTTGTGCAGTGGGAAAAGTAACAAAACCAAGGCAAACAGCATGCTGACTTGAACAGAGCAAGTCTCTCATTGTTTGGCATTTGTTGTGTAACGTGCTATTATTTTAAATTAAAAAATAAATTGTGACAGTGAAGAGCAAACTCTAAATATAAACTCAAGGCTGTTAGGAACTCATACAGCAGGCATTTCAGAAAAGAAAAAAAGCTGGCTACCATTTTTTTTTTTCTAGTTTGTATGTGAGAAATGTTCTCTACCAGGTTTGTAAAGCAGGAACATCACTGTAATCTTTGGTGGCAGAATCGTTAACAAGAGGCTGTGGAGGGCCAGCCTTGGGCTGCCCCCAGCCATCCATAAGCAGAGCAGTTATCGGTGGGGAAGCGAGGCCCGAGTGCTGCAAGGACACAGATCCCAGTGTGAATTTCACTTCTCCATGGATTTATATCAAAGGATGTCTTAAACGTACACCTTAGCTGGCCATATTGCTGCATGTCAGATGTGAAAGTAAAAATAAACGTGTGAAGTGCTGGCAGATTAGGAAATGTAAATCTGAAAGCCATGTCTCCAGTCCATTATCCTAAATCCTGGACCCCATCTATAGGAATTCATGGGAGCACATAAATGTTTTATTTTTGATCAGCAGTATTTCCTGTAGGCAAGAAATCAGAGATCTTTTCAAGTTTTAAATGACAATAAGTAGGAAAGCCAGTATTTCAGATTGCTAGTATTTTGGGTATGAGTAGCTCTTTGATGTCCAAATGAGAACTGGAGGAATGTCTAAAATTAACAGTCAAGTATGTAACACTAATGATGAAATGCAGAAGTTAGAGGAAAACAGACCAAGGCCAGGCACTAAGGGTGGTTTGTGTTTTTTCCCTGGTTAATTATTTTTTTAGAGTCAAAACAAAGAGCACAAACAGTTGTGATACATAAATCTCAAAGTAAGTATATCTTGGATAAGCAACTTTGATTTAAATATTTGTGTGTGTATAGGTTTGCATATCATCAAACATTCAAAATTTATTACATATGTGATTTACTGAACGGTTGTGAAAAAAATGTTAGGGTGACCCAAAAAGGGGAATTCAATTAGTTTTGCATCTGAAAACATCTGTATGTATTGTGGCTCTACAGCGATGTGACCAGTGTGGCTTCACGTGCTGTTCTCCAGTTTTGTTCCAGGATTATTTTTGGGCAGTCAGTGCCTGTTTGTGCAGCAGGTTGTCTGTGTTACTGATGCTCAGTGGTACAATTATGAAATTGCCCTAAATACCATGGGAATGTTTTCTTCTTGGAGTTGCAACAGTGGTTCTTAAGAAGGTTGCTTTGGCTATGCCTCTGGCAACAGAAAATGTGTGGTGGTCATGGTCTTGATGGATAAAACACCATCTAGAGTGCAAGATTTCTTTCACAGTCTTTTTTAGAAGCTGTCATTGAGATAAAAACACACCCTTCAAGTTCACACCTAAGTAATTGGATGCAGATTTCATATGATGCAGTGTTCTATCCTTCTTGGGGTGGAATCCATGTCCCATATTGGGCATGACTCACCCTGGCAGGATTCAGCGGTCAAGCGTGTTGGAATGAGGGCTGGACACCTCACTGTTGCCATGCCTTATTTTCCTCAAGAACTGAGAATCTTGGTTAATCCTCCTAAAGCTTAATAAAATACGTATATTAGAAACAGATCTGTTGTAAAGCCATTGTATGGAAGAACTTCCAGAATATCACAGACCTTTGTGTGTGCATGCAAAAGGAAGTGGTTGGGAATGCTTAAAACTTGGAATGGATGATTAGCCAGAGCAGTGATGGTGTGGCTTAGCTCCATTTCTAGACCACCTCTTAGAAAAATATCCTACTTTTCCTGTTCTTGCCAGTCAGTTTTGGGGTAGGAAGAAAAGCTAACCTCAGAGATGTGTGTTAATAACCTTATTGTGGAATATGTGGCTATATTGATCTTGATTCTGTTTTATTGGTGTTTATTTACCAGGTGTCACCTTTGTAAATAAAATAGAAATAAAGTCCCTGTTGCATTATGAAAACAAAGTGTTTTTATAAGTATCTTGCCTAGTATATATAATTAAACAAGTGATTTCTCAAAAGCACTGTAATTGTCATTTTAAAACAAAAATTTAATTGAAGTACGGCTCCTCATTTCATCTGAATTGTATTTCCTATGTATCTTTCTGCTTTAATGTTTAGTTTACATAGAAATATGTCCAAAACCAAAAATTCAACAAGTAGGTGAACATATTGCATCTTTTGTATTCTGGTTCTTTTTAAGGTTTACACAAGGAATATGCTGTGAGATGACTTTGCTAAATAAGAAATTCATCAAGATCCTGTGAAATTCTGTGTTTTATGATTTCCCAGTTGGAAGTTTTCCCTGGCCGATTGCAGTTTAATACAGCAAATTTATGAGCGCAACTTTGTGTTGTGTCTGAGTTAGAGTTTTCCAAATAAACAATAACATCAGCTTGTTGACTTCACAGAATAATTTCTTGTCCTGATCTTGCTTTAAGAAAACTTTAATGAGAAATATGCTCTGTTGTTGTTAAGTCAGTTTTCTTCTTGTTGTGATTTGAATGTAAAGGCAAGATTTATGGAAATGACTGCAGGGTGGTGCTGGCCTAATTAGTCATTATTTCGGGCAAGGCATAAAAAATTGGTTGTTCTTGTGCCTAAAACTAATAGTGTATTTTGTATTTAATCTGTAGGTCTTTTGTAAAACAAATGGTTCTGCTAAAAACTGCAAAATACACACATTTAAAGTTTGTATGCTATTATTTTGCATGCTGTTTTGGCATGTGATGTAAATTTTTCATTGATGGTTAAATTTACTATTATGTGTATTTGAAACGTCTATATCCCATAAAAACCAGGAATAATAGTAGCTGAGCTGGAATTTGCAGTAGAAATTTTGGAATTGAGTATGGCTTTTCCACCAGTGTCTATTCAAGGATTAAACACAAAGCACTGCAGTGCTTTATAAGAGTACTAATACCTATTACAAGGTTTCTTTTTTTTGAGAAGAGTTTTAGGATTATCCGTGTGATATGCTCACCATTGGGCTGAGGGGTGTCTTTCAGGGCTTTATTTTGTGGGCCTTGTTGAGATGAATTCCCAGTAATTGGTATTTCACCCAGAAGCGACCTAGGTGACTTAGGAATTCTAGCACCTTCAGCATGTGGAATGTCTGTCCTAATCAGGCTTAAGAGAGGGGGGCATTAGCCCAGTAGTGATTGAAACCTGCCTTCTAAAGGAAAGAATTCAGCAGGGCATGTGACATGAATGCTCCTCTATGCCTTTGCCCTCACCTTGTCCAGCCACAGCTCTTGGACATCCTTAGTGCCAACGAGATGATGCTGAAGCACAAAGCTGCTCTGAACGGTCCTTTCCATGAATCCATTTTGTGATTAAACTTCTAAAAGTCACAGCCCCCAACACGTAACTGTAGTTTCATGGTAGTTCTGACATTATTTTACTCTTCACGCTGTGAATTTCATTTTGTAGTAAAATGAATATTATGTTGGCCTTTTAAGTTGGTTGTCAGTGGAGAATAAGGAAGCTACACTTAGAGCATCTGTATGCAATCTTGGCGACAAGTAGGACCCTCTGGAAAGCTGTTACTGTTGGGGCAGAACTAATCATTCCGTGTGAAATTATATAAGGAGAATTAGCTCTGACTCTACCTCATTTCCTTTCATTCCGCTGTGAAAATAAGCTTAGGAACGTCAAACCTTCCCTCCTTATTTCTCTAAGTACTTTGTTAAATACTTCTTTTTATTAAGACTTACTTATTGGAGATGCTAGAAAAGAAAATCGAACTGTCTGTATTTCTGGGTGCTAATGGGATGTGCGTCCTTGGCCAGTTTGGCAGTTGTGATTTCCTTCCCAGGACTGGATTCCTGGGATCTGTTGCTGTTGCCTTCTCTGTACTTCGACTTTATTTCCCTGGCGGGTCATTCAGAGTACTCCACATTTAAGGTAACATGCTTCATGTGAGAGAAAATTGTCAATCACAGCCTGCCTGGGCTATTTAGAAAAGAGAGATATCAAAAGCCTGCTTGGAGCTCTAAGGAGCAGTCAGGTCACCTGCTGAGTCGCCTGGCAGGAGCCTAAACTCGTGCAGCCTTTAAGTTTAGGAAAGAAAACGGGGATCTTGGGAGGTCATTGCTCTATGCTGAGGCCCTGCCCTGGATGTGTGAGTGTGTAGTTTAGTGTCAAGCCAGAGAGAGATGTACGGGCCATTCCTGATGTGTTCTTCTTACCAGGTCTTAAAAACAATCAGTGGAGATTTGGATAACCCCTCCATAACCTAATCCCTTGTTTAACTATCCCTAGAGGTAGCATATTTCCTCTTAATACTATTCTATTTTTTTCCTAACTTGTTAAGCTTTTTGTTTTTCCCTGCAGTGAATATTGCAGTAGTGGGGCATGATTCTTGTAACTGCTGTTAACTTACTTTGAAGCTTGTCTCATCTTTCCTTACTTTTTTTTTCTTCTCACTATTTAACTCTCCCAGATTGCTTAGGTTTTCTTTTGAACTCATTTCCTACATCTGTATTGAAACCTTAGTGTAATGTACAACCTTAGGATCAATGAACAACAGAATAAATCTTACCGTCTTTTTCATATAATGCTCCTATAATTATTATAGGTTTGAATTATTTTTCAATTTTGACATTCAGTTCAGTATTAAAACTCCAATTTCAATTTTACTGTTAATCCCTTAGCCCCACTTCTCTTGATTCTAGCTCTTTCCCAGAATGCTTGCAGCATTTCCCAGGTAACTACCAAATTTTGCAGGTATGTTGTTCATCATCCAAGTAATTAATGAAAATGTTAAATAATCCTGCACTGAAAATGCCAAGAGGAAGCTTATTATATTCAGAGTCCTGCAACCTGTACCTTGTTGCAGACCAAACTTTTGGAGTCATGGAATACTTGTGTTGTGCTCTGATTGCCTCATTGTCTTTAGAACCGTTGCTGGTCTTGGTACTTTCTGTGGGTGTCTGTCTTGCGTTGACAAACTTGAAATGGGACAAATCAAATCTGACATCTTGTAGCTGTTGGTGTTTGGGGGGAATTTTTAATGAGTTGAAAAAAGGTTGGAGAATGTTTACATGGATCTGCACCCACGGGTGACTCTGTGAATGGTGTGTAAAAATAATCTTTAATTATACTTCTATGTCTGACCCACAAATGGCCATTCTTCATGATTGCTAGATCAACACCTTAAAAAAAAGCTTTGATCAATCAGATCTCAAGACTTGAAGTGTTATTTTGTGAAACGTGTAGACAAGGGAGAAGGGGAAGAAACACTCTCTGCTTCAAAACCTTTTCTTCCTTGCTACTTGCTTGGAATATAATCTGCAGATGTTTTTCTTTTATGTTGGTGTTTTACTACACCTGATGTGGTCAGAAACACTTTTTTATCCTCTGCCCTGGCATTTCCAGAACCAAAGCAACTAAGATGCTGACAGAGTTGGGAAGACACGAGAACTGTGGCTTACAGTTAAGGCAGATGTGATTGCAACATCTGTGCCTAGGAAAGCTGCGGTCTGATCTGCCTTCTGTCTTCAGGATTTCTGGGATTCCAGAAGCAGAAGTGATGCAGATAAGACGTGTCCTCTGAGGCCTTGAAAGGCTTCTGCTCAGATTGTAAAGCTCTTCCTTATTAGGCCCACAGGAAACACATCTCCTCTAGCGCAGCCAAATTGGTATCATTGTTAAATACTTCTTCTCGGGCTCTCCAGTGGTAACTCTGCTCCGTGGTGGGGTTATTTGGGATGAAGAGCCTCTGTGGCTGCCTCTGTGTATTGACTAGCTGAGTACATTACTGGCATGTAACTGTGTGTGGTAATTTCTGACTTGGAAGCTGTGATGTGATCCAAAGAACAGTTTAGAGAGGGTTTTCCACCTTTTCCCTTAAATTGGACTCTGTAGGCCTAAAATTTGGGACTTCTAACTTGAAATCTCCATTAGAACACAATCTAGTAACTAGGAAGAAAACCCCCAAAGCCTTGGCGTCAGACAAATGGAAATTCATTTTCTTTAATGACTCTCCCCTTTGCCAGCTGTGTTCTTGGAAAATGGGTCTTTGCACTTGGTTTGTTTTCAGTGCAACAACTGTGTTGGTTTCTGGGTGGCATAGAATTGTGCATATTCCTCTCTGGGTTATGAAGGGAGCCCTGCCCTTTCCTTCATCTCTGAGCAGCAGTCATGGGGCTACTTCCTGACCTTGGGACTGTTCTTACATTGGGGCTCCCCACCTGCTGTCCTTCTCTTCTGTTGTTGTATCCTGCTCTGAAGGCTGTGCCAGGTGAGATGTGCTTGCTGTTCTCTCTCCTTTCAGGTGGGCTCCTCTGGCCTAATGAGCAGTTGGTGGGAAGAGAAAAGGTGGTGGCCTTTCTGTGTTCCATCTGTACCTTTCAAAGGACCTCACTGAATGCAGTGCACGGCAGGCAAAGCAGGTAAGATCTGTGGGAGTTCAACAGCAAACACTTCAGAAAAGCAAAGATTCACTGCCCTAAGTTCACAAATCTGTCCTGCAGGAGAAACAGTAAGTAAGACATTAAAAAAGTAACTGGGTGAAGCATTAAGACAATGTCCACATGACCAAAGCAGGTAGTTTGCATAATTTCTTTCATGCATAATTTTTCCGTTATTGTCTTCATAACAATATGTGACAAATGAATTTGCTTTTCTCGCAGTGATGTTTAAAATTTAATTACCTGAACATTGGTAATGTTCGGTGCTTAGAAATATTTGAAGAGTTTTGTACTTCACTGGGTTGTACATAGGGTAATTTTGGGAGTTGAACAATATATTTCATTGCAGACAATCCCAAAATAAGTTCTTAATAGTCTGGATGTATTAATATTCATTTTTAGAGTTTACATTGTTAAAAGTTATTAAATTCTGTTCAAGATGTAAACTCTATTCTGTTTTGTAGCATTAATTATGCAAGTTTGAAATTCTCAGTTTCGTTTTAAGGTAGAGCTTTTTATTTGTACATAGCTGTTGAAATAAATTACCAGTACAAGAAAACATTCTCCTAATAAACGAGGGATGCCTGGAGTTGGCTCTGCTAACTGAAACAATTTAATTCATCCATCATCAGGGATGATGTTTCTTAGCAACACAAAGTATTTTCACCCGGGGCGCTTTCACAAACTTTCACATTTTTCTTTAAATACAGCCTTGGTAGTGTTTTATATGACCTGAAGTTCGTCCATCTGTCCTGAAGCTCCCAATACTTTGCCATTCTCTCCAGTGATCAAATGATCCGATATATGGGTTTTTTTTTTTCCAGCTTAATAATACACAAGTTGACTACAGAATCATTTTGTGTGTCAGGTTTTCCAAAGGGTTCTGGGAAATTATTTGTTGCTTTGTATAGCAAAGCTAAAAGTTATTGAGAATGTGTTACAGTTTCATAATAAAACAGATCTGAAAATTATTGGCTGGAGAGCCAACTAAATGCTTTCTGATAGCCATAGCCTCAAGGGGGATACTTGGATCATTTGTAATAAAGGGATATCTTTGATATCTTTTGGTGAATTGACTAGTATTCTGTTTAGATCATTATTTATGAAAAAAACTGTCTTGGTACGCAGTGCTACATTATGAAATTGCTTGGGTGTAAGAATTGCCTTAATGTATTGCCAGAATTTTCCATGTTTCTTCTTTTTGTGTGCTGCATGAAATCACAAGAAGCTGTTGATCCATTAAGACTACCTTTACTTCTTGCTTTCCATTTTTACAACATGTGTGCGGATGATTTGATCAGTGTAATTACCACCTGGGGAGACTTGGCTTGCTCAAGAAACCCCTTCAGGTATGTAACAGGTGTTGTTCAGTATGGAGAGCACATATCTTCCAAGTGCAATGTGTTATTTTGCTCTGAGAAATAATATGTCTTGATTTTTTGGTAAACTGCTTGGCAAACTTCTGTGATGTGAAGTGACTGAGCCTTTGCTTCTGTCTTGCTTTGAGAGGAAAAGTTTTAGTGGTTCTTTGTCAGCAGTGCATAGTGGCAAGTGTTTGGAAAATACTGTGATGAGGTAATTATTGCTCAGCTTATTTCACAAAGAAGGTGTGCAAAGATCCTTTTAAATTGTGGGAAAAGAAGTTTCAGAAACACTGGTTTGCTTCTTCCTTGTAGGTGCAAAAATGCTGTGTTGTAGCTCATGTTATCTTAGCTTTAATTTGCTGAGTTTTCCTGTAAGCACATGAAGTCTTTTTACAGATGTGCAAAAAAATTAATGGGACATTTAATTCTATGTCCAAGCCAGGACATCTTGTTTGAGGTGATCTTACTGCAGCGTAGGTGTTTCATGCCCTGATGTTACTGTCTAGCAGCTTGCAAGATCTCCAGGTGTTCCCTGAAGTCCTTTGAAGAATCACTAAGTTGGAAGCTCTTTGTGTTATCCCACAGAAAACGGTATCTGATTAAAAAAGGGGAGAAAAATCTTTTTCTAGCCAAGCCTTTAAGTCTCAACTCTTTGAAAACAGCAACAGTTTCTTGTCTCTGATGCTGCCTTACCTGTAAGTTGGAACTGTGGCACCTTGCAGGAAGGTTTGGGTTCTGTTTACTCCTGCAAGGCTTTGTGGCATGTTGTGGGAGACTATCTACGTTTCTACCTCTGCTTTAGCATCCTGGGATCATTTGGGAAGCTCCAGAATCAGTTGTAGGCTCTCCTTGCCCTTTCAGGTTCTGTTAAAAAAATTCCTTGTAGTCGTGGTGGCTCCTTGTGGCCCCCACAGAGTGTGATGTCAGGGATGGTTCCTGCAGGCTGGTCTTTGTCCTGCAGTAAATATTGTAGTCATGTTGCAGACCTGTATTTGCATCTTGGTGCAGTCAGTAAAAACTGACATGAAGGCTGGTAATTCATCTTTCAGAGAGTCGAATTTGGAAGATTTTGAAAGATATTTTATTTATTTTAGGAGATGTTGAAATTGCTCCATAATTGAGAGTTCCAACAGCACAGTTTGCAGTTTTCCAATTGTAAACCCAGTATCTCAATTTACAAAACTAAAAAGGGCTGCCACAGGCAGGTAAGCGCCCCCTGTTTTGTATGAAACCAAGCCTCTCAAATACTCTCCAGAAATTAGTCTAAAAACAGTTTTATTTTGAAGAAAGCTGTGCTTGGGGTACAGAAATAAAGATTTCCATGGAATTCACAAGCAGCATACAGCTGTCTTCTGTGAAGTACTGGAGGGAGTGCTGGTGTTGTGTCAGTTTAGGGTGGAGGAGAAAGGGCTTCCAATAATTTTAAGTAAGTTCCTTCTCCTTGGGAACATTTTGTATGTAGCAGAATGGTTACTCAGGATAGGTAAATGGTAGCAGAATGTCACTTGAGTGCTGTGCTAAAGGCAAGTTAATTACTAAATATTACTTTTAAACCATAGCCTCTCTTGCCTTAGTGAAGCAGACACTGGGGTCCTTCTCTTATCCATGTTCTTTCTCAACTGGGGATTTTCCATGTACTCTATGCAGTTTCCTCTGGTTAGCTATAAGGACAGGAAGAATTGATAAAAATTGTCTTTTTGAAGGTAGCAAAGGTCTAGAGTCAGTCTGATAAATAGAGAGGGATAACTTTTAATGATAAACACGCAGTAGTGTCAAAACTGTTGTAAATTTTCAAAAACTACTTTTCATCCTCATCCAACCATGACTCAAATAAAGAACATTCCCTTTATGGCCTGCAGCACAATACAAGTTGTACTTTGTTAGCTTTCAGTTAAAGCAATGAACATATTACTTGGATTTTAGGAAAGAGGGTTTGAAAACATACTATATTTAGGGTTTGGTCTTGAAGTTACAAGAATAACTAGTGGTTCTTGCTGTTGTTGCATCTTTCAGTGTTCATGTGCAAAGAATGACTTGATCAGAGTTGTCACTGGGAACATTTAGTTTTTCATGCGAAGTA
Organism: Irena cyanogastra; assembly: GCA_013397155.1. NCBI lineage: Eukaryota > Metazoa > Chordata > Aves > Passeriformes > Irenidae > Irena > Irena cyanogastra. The sequence continues at coordinate 12,461 of VWZV01008318.1, forward strand.
TTTTGGGGCAGCTTTCATTTGGAAGAGTATGGGATGAAATATAAAAGAATGAGCCTAAGAAATTATCATTTATGTTAAAAGGTCACAAATTATAATTGTTTGGGTACTGTTTCTGCAGTTAGTCTCTGAAAAAAGATGAGTGCAAATCAGGCTAAAACACTTCTCAAAGTGGGTGTTTGACCTTGGAATTCCCATCATTTAATGTATTCTTTTCAGATACGTGAGAATTCTGTGGTTTTATTCTGATTGGAATTTGGACATTTTTAAGAACAGTCAGTTGTTCTGTTATGTGTTGTTTGCATCTAACTCATGTAATGTGAGAGTTTGCATGAAAGCAGGTGTGGTTTCATTCAGCCTCTCCAGTACGCCTAACTGTTGTATTGTCAATAAAAATAATAATTTCTCTATGTTTCTGAGCTTTGTTTACAGCCAAGGAGTAGTACATGAAAGGGCTGGGGCATTTTTAGAATCACAGAATGGTTTGAAGGGACCTCAAAGGCCATATATAAAGTATAGAACATCCTGAAATAGGTACAATCAAATCCCAGTTATACAAACAAAAAGTGAGCATCAAAATAGTTGTGTATCCAGTGTTAATGATCTGTATTTCATATGAAAGGGTGACCTTTTGGGACCTTTTCTTCAGAAGTAAAGAACAGTCTGATCTGTTTCTCCCGCAGTTGGAAATTTGGTTGATCTTATTTTTTCAGCATAACTATCACACGGAATGAGAGGGCCAATTGCTGAGATTGCAGAGGACTGTGCAGCCCCAGGCATCTTCCACTATGTGTGAAGACTGATTCTGGTTAATGCAAACAAATAAAAATGAAGTGCCTAAGTTCAGACCAAACACTGACTCAGATCAGGAAAAATATTATCCTTCCCAGTGACTTAAAATGGATGCATGAGGTTTATGTGGATGGTTGGTATAAATCAAGGCAAATGGGCATTAGATTACACATTCATTATTGTGATTATCACTCGAATTGCTTAGCATTGTAACCTGGTAAGCATTGCCCAGTGTTGTATTTAACTGTAAAGAAAGTATTAGAAAATTATAGTCTGAATTTGATTTAATTGAATATGGACTTCTAAAGCTCTGCAACTTGGAGTTTGAGGCAGAAAGAGAAATTGTCAAGAGCCTGCAGGTTCTGTGTGTGGGGATTTTTATTTGGTGATCTCATTACTCAGGTGTTAAAGCAAGCATTTCACTGCAGTAATCATCTATTCAAGGTGCTATTTCTAGGCCAATATAAACCTATTTAAAATATCCTAGATTAAATATGTAAATGCTTTCCTGTGGCCAAATGAATTTTGTCCACAGAATTGTGTAACTTTAGCTTAAGTCACTTTTCAGCTTCCAGCTTCTTAATTGTTCTTTAATCTATGGAGTGCAAAAAATTAAATGTGTCCAGTTTAATAAAACTTTTGGTTCATTTCATTGTGATCAGGGAGATGATTTACAGTTAGAGTTTTGAGATGTGGACCATTATTATTTCTTGTAGATCAGCTCTCTTCCCTTTGCCTGTTCACTCCTGAGTGGGTGCAAAGGTCCAGGAGTATGTGGAGAAAGTGTCTGGACTGTGGTATGTTACAGGTGAACAGTCCTGTGCCTAGCATTCCAGGATCCTGCCTGGAATTATGACCTTAAAGTTGTCCCTGTCGTGAGAGGAGTTGCAGATGTTTTAGGGTCATAATGAAGTTTCTCACTCGAGATTGATGTTGGGATACACAGTTAAATAGATCTCATTTCCTTTTTATGTTCTCTATGCATAACTAGATCTAGAAAGGCCTGGTAAGTGTGGAATTAGTGTTTATTTCCTTTTGTGTCAAATTAGACCTGTCACCAGATTTGTTCCTAGATCTCATGCATCTTACACAGCCATTCCTCATGCTTGTCATCTTCAGTTCTCCTTGTTTTTGCATTGGTGTGAGCTCTGGCACTTGATTTAACATCAGTAAAGAACTCTATCAGAACTTCTTAGTGTGGATGATCTCTAATCAATTAGAATATTTTTTTTTTTTGTGCATGTGACTGTGATTTTTGAGGGGGGAAAAAAAAATCCATGTATTTTCAGTGTTAGTGGAAACTGCAGATGGGAACCTCAAAGAGGAAGACCGAGGGGCATCCTCTGTAGGTTGTCCACAGTATATTTGGTCAAGAAAAGAAATAGATTAAGGGATGTGACGTGTGGTTCTTGATGCAGAAAAAAGCTTCTCTATGCCTAATACATTGGAAAACATTTGTTCAAGAGCAAGTCTGCCCTATGCAAAATTTGCCCCTGTAGTATTATTAAGGTCAGTATCCTTGTAGGTTCTCATCTATACTCAATGTGGTGCCTGAGGTCAGCTTTGGCTTGTAAATGCAACTTTAGGGAATGTTTTGTCTGGTCCTGTTAAAAAAGCATCTCTGTAAGTTGTTTGTTTAGAAACTTATTTACTCCTGCTCTTCCTGGGCTTATTTTCAGTTCCTGCTTAAAAAATAGCACCTGTAAATGAAACATTATGTCCTGCTTCACAAGGTTTGTGGAAATAATCCTTCTATGTAAATGTACACTCATTGACTGCTTTTTGATATTCATTTGGAGGTGAATGTTTTCAGTTCTAGAGGTTTAGTAGACTTTTCTGTGTGAAAAAACATGTTGTGAGTTTTGTCAGAATGACTCTTGTAAGTTGATGAGTACAGTCTGTGATCCAGGGAGGAATGATCAAAATGCTATTTCATAAAAATCAAATAAATTCTGTGACTGATCAAGTGGGCAAGTTCACATGTCCCTGTAGTTCTCTGAACATCCTGGCTTGACTCATTACTGCCAGAGAGGTGTCTGTACTTCATCATATGTTGGCATGTTCCCTGAGACTCAGATTCCTCTTCTGTATTATTTCTTGATAGTTCTTTCATTAATCCTTCAAAAGTGCTGGACTGCTTAATGGAGTTGGAATAAAAATAATGCATTTTCAGGAAGTCTTCCAGTGTGTTCTGTTTGCTTTCTGCATCTCACTTAAGTGTTAATCAACTAAGTGATTCTGATTCTAGTCACTCCCCAGGTTAGATCTCAGCGATACAGGGATGGATAAATGTACTCTGTAAATTAGGTGTGAAACGGCTGGGGAAATGCACAAGCTGGTGCTCTGCAGAGCCAAGGCAGGTCTGGCTGGGCTTTATTTTAGCTCCTGTGTGGGCAGGCTGGCAAGGCTAGTGCTGAGCTGGAGAGACGTGGATGTCCTGGGAGGAAATTGCTCCTGTAGGAAAATGCTCAGGTGTTCATTTTCTACCTGGTCTTTTCTGTTTGTTTATTACTTGAGTTCTGTCACCTGGGCTCTTTTGTTCTGCTCTTCTGTGTTTTTTTTTTTTTTACACTTCTAAAATTCTTAGTTGGTAGTTGTGAGTCACAGGCCATCAGGTGCCACAGTTTTGCTTGTAAACAGGACCAGAACATCTTAACAAAAAATTGTTGCCAACTCTCTTTAAGGATTCTGCCTAAAAAGTAAAGGTTAGTTTATGATATTACATAGACAGTGAAAATAAAGCTTGTGTTTATTTTTCTTAGATATATTATTTTAAAATTTGACTTGTTATAGGTATATAATGATAGGCAGAATTGTAACTCTTGAGTGATTCATCCTTGGAAGTGAATGTCTTGAACTGGCCTGGATATAATTAATTGGTTATTGATAGAAATCCATTTGCGTGCTGTGTGAACGATGGAAAAAGATCAGAAGTAAAGGTGCAGCTGCCTCCACTTACTTGGTAAAGAATGTCCAGTCTTAAAAACCCAGCCATGACAGATGCCAAGGTTGGAGACCTGTGCCTGCTGTTGTCTTCATTTAAGATACTTCCCCAAAATTCTTTTACCTACTCTGAAATAATTTCACTGAATATATCTTTCTCCTAGCATTCACATATTCAACAACCTGCAAGTTCTGCTCAAGCTGTGAGTTTTGGAGGGTGTCTAATGTTCTGTTTAAAGGTGAGGATTCTGTTACATTTTTTATTTAAATTTTATGAGCATTTTATATAATGATGTTCCTGTCATGCTTTTGGCCATGAATCAGCACAGCATTTCTGTGCGGGCTTTAATTGAAGCGTGGAGTTGTCTTGCTGTGCAAATGTTGAAGTCAGTGAGACTATTAATTAAAATTAAGTATCTGCATAAGTGCTTTTGCTAAAAATAAGTTGCTTCATAACAGCTTTGGACCATATTTGGGAAGGAGGGGGTTGTTTTTTTCAAACTTTGGAAATAGGTATATATTTCTCTCTGAACTGCATGATGTTGAAATGTAGCAGCAATACCAGAGGGCAGAATGTTGATGGGAAGAAGTGTGAGCTTTCTGCCTTGTCAGATGTCACCTAAGCTGCTATTTATTGATTTTTAAACAGAATAAAGCTGTTATGGCTTTTGTATTGCACTGGTGGAAAACTTGAGAAGTTACTGCTTAAGCTGGCACTGTAGTGGAAGCACACAAGTGACAGGAATCAATCAGTTCTTTATCTTCCTTTCTGAGTGCCTGCTTACAACTCTGTTTTTCTTCCATCAGTTATTTAAAGTTGGAGCTTCTCAGAGTGAGACTCCTTAGGTACTTGTGCTGTGTGTCATTTGTTTTCTAGCTGTGTTTGAAGCCATTAAAAATATTACCAGGGAATACTGAGCTGTGGCTTTCCCCATATGTATTAGACAATTTACAATACAAATTTACTGTACAATTTACCTTATAAAATGATCTGATTTATTAATTCTCATGGTACCTTGGCAAAATAGCATCCTTTTGTCTTCTCAGTCTGGCTCTTTACCAGACTCACTTTGTCGTGCCAGCCTCTTACCTTTTTTCTGATTTCTTTCAAAAATGGACTCCTTACAAGCTCTAGCATTCCTCACCTGCAGCAAACCAATAAATTGAGGGAAAGATGAGGGAAGAGATCACTGGAAACATGGATAAGAGGAATGTGCACCAAGCTGCCTGTGCTGTCAGGTTTCTCATTGCACCTTTGTCTCTTCCAGCTCTGATTTTAAGATCTCTGCCCTGCCTTTTTGCAGGGGTATGTGGTGTGCATAAAGTGGCCATAGAGCTAAGCAGGAAAAGGTGAGGGACCTTACTACACATGATGCCAGCCTGGATGAAACCTTGTTTGCCTGAGGTCACAAAGTGATCTGCTGCAGGATTGGGGCACGGGTGTTTCCTGACCACAGGATGATTCTTCTGAGGTGCTTCAGCACGATGTGTGTTGATCTCTCCAAGCTATTGGTTTCTTACTGCTGCCTTCTTGGTATTTATCATTTAGTCCATGATTAGTAGCAGAAGCTGAGAATCCCATTTGTACGTGAATAGTGATCCTTGCTGAACATCACATGGTTGTTTCTAAAAGTGAGATCTGCAGGTTCCTATTTAAAATCATTTATTAGTGTTGTTGATGGGCTTGCATTTGCTTAGTGTCACTGCCAAAAGTTTCTGTAAAGCACTGTCATGTGAACACAAAGCAAAATTTACATTGTTTGGGGAAAAATACCAATGTTGCCATCTTCACTGTGAGCATGTCAGTTGCTCCTTATTGCTTTTTAAATTTGATTTTGTTGTGTGGCGAGCTTTTCAATAAACATAGTGGTTTCATTTATGTAACACTAGAATTATTGTTAATGCCCAGGTTCGTACTGCGAATTACGTATGTAATATTGTGTCCAGTGGGATCCTGTATCACAGAATTTGCATAGTTATAGTGCTGGTGACATCGTATCTCATACAAAGAACCCAGGGACCTGATACAATATCAGTAAAACTGTCTCCTAGGTATGATTCAAACAGTTTTATTAGCAACATATGGGGTATGAAGGAGCCACAGAGGGTAGTTTTGAGTGTAAGGGTGCTGGCCTATCTTTTTCAGCTTGTAATTATATCAGTCCTCTTCTATGGCATTATTTGTTGCTGCTCTGGGATTGCAGAAAAATAACTACTAATATGATGACACAAAGGATCAGAATAAATTATAATTGTTGACTTTACAAGAAATTCATTGGCAAAAAGGCTTACTGTCCAAAGCTTGGATGTCATTTCTGGTGCAGCTTCAGAGCTAAGCCACTGCACTAAATAATATAGTTTTGAAAGTGTTAGGGTTTTCTGGCAGCCTCATCCTGCTGTATTGGATGCTTTTGTGATCTGACAGATACAAGGAAGAAACTTTTTGGCTGCATTTTGGATTTTAATCTTAAGCTAAAGAAGTGCATTTTGTTTAATTGATGGTGGGATAGTGAACTCTTGTTCCCCAAATGGAACATATTCTAATTAATCATCTTGAAATGAAGAGTTCATAATCTAAATTATGGCATTAAAAACTTGCGAAAATATAATTAGAAAATTACAGTAGTGCTCTGTTTAGTTGCACTTCTTAAAGTCATGAAATATAAAAAAATAACTTCTACATGTTGTAAAAACGATAAAAGTTTGGGGGTTTAGTGTTTCTGCCAGTTGGCTGAAGAGCCACAGTGTGTATGTAGCTATTAAAGTTAAAGAGTATTTGACTACTTCCCAGATAATTTTTTAAAATCTGTGTGTTTTAAAACACTGGGATGAGCAATGTCTCTGCTCAAGGGCCTGTGTAGGGAATTGGGACAGTTATTTGGGCTTTAGTCTGAGTTACTTCTGAGTATTTTTATTCTTCATAGATGTTCAGCATGGAACAAACAGTCTGGGACCTCTGTGCTGCTTCACTGATGTGGAAGCATCTTTTCATCTACTTGCTTCCATTCCATACTGTGTTGATCTTACTGTGGCTGCAATAATATAATAAATATATAGTTTTATCTTGCAAGGATCCTTAGAATTGTTCATCTCTTGTCTTCAGGTAGGATGAAACTTCTTTGACTCATTCCTGACTTAATTATACATTAAACAAGATAATAATAAAAAAAATGCTAATTTATAACTTAGTTGCTAAGCTGCTTTCTTAGGGTTCAACTCTCTGCTGGGTATTTCATTGTTTTTATGAGCTTTTCTGACTTCCAGAAACTTTTGAAGATAATTGCAGGTGATTGAGGAGCTATTTTAACTTGTTCCCATAGTATCCAACTGTAAAAGTCCTCAGACTTTGCCAGTTTGTATTTGTTTTGAAAAATATCCTCTCATCTTGTATCTGCTTTATCTCTTTGGGTTCTTTGACTGGAAACTCACAAATTTGCTGCTGTTGAGAGTCTCAGGTTCTTCTGTGAAAATTGAAGTAAAATGCTAGTAAGTCTTGTAATTTTGAGAAATAAGTAGAAACATGTAGTGAGACTTGTGATTGAGAAGTGGACAGATGTCAGCTTGTAGGTGCTTAAACATCACAATCTTCTGATCTTTAGTGCAGTTGTCCCCTGGCTCCAACACTACCAGCTACAGGGTGAAATAGTCATTTCCAGTGTGCCTCAAAGTCAGCTTGCTCTTTAGACATTATTAAACATAAACTTGTACTGTTTTAATGCAGTTTTTTTTTTGCCTTTCTAATGCCATTTTGCTTTTTTTCATATTTTTCCTTTTTTCCTCCTTTCCTGTATCATTTGTTGTTTGGAGTAGAAAGTTCACACCCACTTTGCTAAAGATGAAGGAGTGATTTCTGAAATTAACTATTAAATAAAAAAAGTTATATAAACATATCTGGATATCACATCATAGGGATTTCAGCGCTGTCTCAGGAGCCTCTAGAGCCACTCATGTTAATTGTTGCATATCTTGTAAATGTGTTTATTTCAAAGTACTGGAAGCCTTCCAAGAAATTTCTGTGTTTTAAAGGGCAAAAAGGATGTCACAGTGGATTTAGTCCAGGACAAAATAAAGTAAAGGTTAACTTGGACTGCCATCAGTGAAAGCTTAAAAGCTAAAAATAAAAATAAATGCTGGTCACTATGGTTTTGTGATAGAAGGATTTGTGAGACAAAGCTGATTTTTTTTTTATAGGATTGTGTGTCTGGCCTTTATTGCTATATTTAACTAATTTCTTTTGAAGCATTACATCTTTGCAATGCAGTATTTTGGTATAAAAACTTAGATTGTATGTAGCTGAGACAGAAAAGATTAAAGATTTCCTGTTGCTTAAAGTGTAACTTTTAATGAGATGAGAAAGGCCTACACCTTGTGGTTCCCCAGTGTGTTCATGGCCCACTTAATCAGCAATTTCATTGTGATATAATTTGTGCTGCTTTATTTTTCAGATGATGCAAAGAATGCTGGAGAAATACATCTGCAGTTAGTCACATAGTTCAGTCATTAAGATACAGGGAAACTGTAGCTGGGACAGAAAATGGGTTGGGAAACCCCACTGTGAGAATACAGAGGTGACACGAAGGGAGGCACAGACTGAAATAGAGGAAATTCTGTTAAAATGAAAAGTTTTTTGCTGTGAGTGGCCAAGCACTGGAACAAGTTACCCTCAGGGGCTCCATCTATGGAGATACTCAGAACTGGAAGTGCTCCTGGGGACCCTCCTGTTCTCTGGTTTGGGCAGAGGGTTTGGACTAGTCACTCTCTGGAGACCCATGATTGGGGGATCTCCTGTTGTTTGCCTTTATCTCACGTGTGGTCTGTTTTCACAGACGTTATTAGTCTAAGGAATGTATTTGGGAGAAATATTTGTATGGTATGGCATTGGGCAGTATTTGGATGGATATTCACAAAATCACAGAATGGATGGGTTGGAAGAGACCTTAGAGATCATCCAATTTCGACCTCTTGCCATGGGTAGGGACACCTTCCAAAAGACCACGTTGCTTCGAGCCCCATCCAGGGCTGGTCTTGAGCACTTCCAGGGATGGGGAGACCATAACCTGTCTGGGGAATGTTTAGCCTCTTCTCAGCCTAAAACAGCTGGAAAGTTAGAGCAGATGAGCTCAAATTCTTTTTCTCCCCCCAACTCTAGATTGAAGAATGCTGCTGCACTCAGGAAAATTACACTTTGAAATCTGTCTCTTGGACTGAAGCAGATAGGAGGGATTGGAATCCATCCACTGACATCCATAGCCAAGATTCCCAAACTGCTTTGGTGAAGACCTCTGAAGCAGCACCACCTGGTATTTTACTGCTCCCAGTTTTGAATGCAGGTAATAATGCTTCTGATGAATGTAATGTGTTTGTTAGATGAAAAGGGGAGAGAATTCCCTGTTTGAGAGGCTTGATGGGTTTGGAATTCTTGGTGTTATTAGATATCCGCTAATGATTTTTTTACTCTGCTTGCTCTGAAATGATGGCAAGGTTCACATTGTACTTCCAGTACATAGTGAGTCTGACAACGTTACAGGTTTTGGGAATCTAAAGAATCTTTCTTTCAACACACAATTAGCAATATGTTTGATTTCTTTTTCTCCTTTTCAATCAAAGCCTGGATTCATGTGGTTGCAGCAGAGGGGGGGATGTTAAGATCATGAATGAAGTATGTCTGTTAACATTTAGGCTGCACCTGTACTTCAAGTAGACTGGCTTCATGTGGCTGTAAAAGACTGACAGACTTAAGTGACAGCTGGGACCTACAGCAAAAAAGAAGAGGTGACCAAAAATATTTAGCCATTCAGATATATATTTATTTACCACCCTGCTGCTTCCCTCCAAAAAATCAACATATGTTCAAATAATGGTAGTCAGCAGTGAAATGAGATTGTATTTTATAGTTTTGGTGGGGAAAACTAGTTTCCCTCACACTGAGAATTAATAAATTTGGTTGTATCTTTGAGTTAAAATGGCACTTCAACATAACTTCTGTGCCTCTAAAACTGCCCTAAGCCTGGGCTGTTTAAGGAAACAAGCTGGTGTGATATAGGGTGTGTTGGTGCCTTTCCTTCTCTTCTCCTCTTTCTTTTCCTGTAACTTCTGAATTAATCAGGCAACCTGTACTGAATTTACCAGAAGAGTAGGTGCTACAGGAAATAACAGACTTTCAGCTATTCACATGAAATCCATGCCAAGGACTCTATGTTTTTAAGCTGTGAATTAATTTATGATTAATGTTTTAATTATTTGTTTGTGTCCTAATTTCTGCCATGTTTCAGATTTAATTAAGTTTGAGATACAGGAGTAAGCAGCAAACTCCAGGCCCTTCCTTCTTTCTCAAATTGCTTACAACCACTATAATGCTTTCTCACTGGGGGATTTTGCAACAGCTGTGATGCCTCTGAGGCTGCTTCTTGCACAGAAGTAGTCTCATGAATTGGGCAGAGATGGAAGTCACATAGCCATAAAGGAGTGTGGTGTTCTGGTGTGTGTCAGCAGGTGGAAGGGGACAGGTAGGACACCCCTGTTCTGAGCTGGGGACAAACAGCCTCGTGGGGAGAGCAGTGTCTCTGTCTCCCAAGTGAGAGAACTTGATGTGATGAGAGAAAAAAAGAAATGCAGTTCACACAAATATTGCAGAGTGTAATTTTTTTACCATAAACTGCAGAAATTGTGTGTTTTGAATTCCTCCTAATGTGCAGCCATCTATGATTTGCATTATATAGGATAAGGTTTTCAGAACTTTGAGTCTTTGAACTGCCATTCAAATGATTCACATATTCAGGTGCCCAAGTCTCATTGCAACTCCATTAAATTTTCACCTTCTCCTTTGAAAATGGAGCTGAAAGTTGCTTGGGTATTTTTCCTAGAATACTTCAATTATGCACAATTTCATCCGGTGTGGAGCACAGGGGAGGCACAAGCAGTGAAATACCTGGAGCACAGGCAAACAGTCACAAGGCTGAGGGCAAATTGGGGTGAGTGGAGATCACATGGACACTGCCAGTGCTGCCCTTGGAGGTGACCAACTTCCAGTGTCTCATTATTCCGGGTGTATCCTGAGTAGGTAAACACAACCTGTCCATCTGTGACTCGTTTCACACTTGAATGTGCAGCTAAGTGACTCTACAAATGTTACTGATTTCCACATGCATGCTTTGGCACCCAAGTGTTATTGTTAAGTGTAAAAAAATAGAGGATTGGTGTCAGAACACATAATTTTTCAAAATTATTGGAGGCTTATAAATGGTAAAGCTTAATTCAACACCAGGAAAGGAAGAGTTTTCCCCATGAGGATGGGAAGGCCCTGGCACAGGGTGCCCAGAGCAGCTGTGGCTGTCCTTGTATCCCTGGAAGTGCCCGAGGCCAGGTTGGACAGAGCTTGGAGCAACCTGGGAGAGTAGAAGGTGTCCCCTGCTTGTGGCAGGGAATGGGAACAAGCTGTTCTTGTAGATTCCTTCCAGTCCAAATCATTCTGATATTCTGCAGTTTTCTACTGCTCTGTAGGTTGTTACTGCTAGTTATTTTTTCGCAATTCTGAAAACGCAGCACTTTAAAATCTGAGGAATATGTCTTAGTCTAAAGCACACCAATACCCTGAGTTGAAACAGCAGCAGTGAGGAAGGAGCACAGACACTTGAACTGTGTGGTTACCACTGTGAATGTACCTCAGAGTCTCAAACCAGAACCCTTTCTCACGCTTTCCCCCATGCAGAAGAAAGGGCAAATGCAGACCTTGAACTGGTACATGGTATGTACTCATATCTGTTTATACACAGGCTGATAGGTTTTTTTCCTGACAACTTAAATTTGAATATTATCTACTGGAAATTTCACAGGATTCCGGTAAACAGGTAATAATTATTTTTAGGTGATTTCCAGTGTGACACTCATTAACTCACTGTTTCAGCTTATTTGGTGACACTATCTGCTTTTTTTTTTGTTGATGAGACAGTGCTGGTGTAGTTACTCAGATGTTTACTGGGAAACAACAGCTGGATGGGTGCTAGCTGGAACCTGCCAGTTCAGCTGGGCCAATGTGCTTGGTAGGACCCTGGTGTAGTCAAACTATATCTTGCAGAAGTAAATCTTAAAATGCCACTTTTCTGTCTTATATATTTTATTGTTTTTTGTGGTTTTGTTTTTCTTTTTAATTTTTCATAGATATGTATTTAGAGCAGAGCAATTCTAAGCATGTCCTATGGGCACACTTTCAGACAATTTTAAAATATTGCTTTGGATGGGCTCAAAGATGTAGAAATGTGTATATTTTCAATATACATCCCTTCACTTTAGGGATATTTAACTTTTACTGGCTTACCTTGTAGCAGAATAGGGGTGTGGATCTGTAGGAAGCAATATTCTCATTGAGGCAGCCTGTGCAGAAGTCCTGATCCTGGCTCACCTGTAGCATTGAAGTTGTGGAATAAACCCTGGATTTTAGAGTGTGTTAGTTTTGAAGCACTGAATGAGCTTTCTAGGCTGACAGGTTCATCTTGGGTTAGAATGGAAACTAAACCCCCTCCCTGCATGTAGAGGGGGAAGCTTAGAGAGGAAATAATGACTTAAAATTTGCTTTCATCTGCTGTACTGAAAGAAGATAAAGGTAGGTTGGTTTTTTTTTTCGAAATTTTTATGCAGACAAGCTGTGTTTTGTCATGTAGTTTTTTGGCAATTTAACTGCAGCCTTAAAAATACATAAGTGACTGTACAGTCCTAAAAGCATTTGACAAAACCTAATTGTGTGTTCTGTGGTTAGCAAAAACTTACTGGTTGGGGTTGCATGGTTTTAGTCTGTGAGGCTATTGGCAGCTGAAAGAGTTGTGTATTTCTATATCCTTCGTGAAGCTGTAATGAGAATGAAGTTATCATTGTGAAGCTTCCAGTTTTGACAGTGAGAATGGCCCTTCGATCTCTGAAGGCTGCTGGATTCTCCATATAAGTTGAAACCATAAACATTTTATGGCACAAGATGAGTTGCTGGGATTCAAACATAAATTTTAGAAAGAAAAAGGGGAAAAAAAAGAGTGAATGCCTGGATCTGTGAATGTATTGAATTGCTGCAGTAAAGAGCAGAGCTATGGTATTTTGGTAACTTCTGGGCATTGGGAAATTATATATTACAGGTGAATTAGACCTGCAGACATTATGTGGGTAGCAATGCCTTTATTTTAGTGAAATAGTGCTTTTTGTTCAGCTTGTATTGTCCAGATTGCTGAAGAGTTTTACCACATTAAATATTTCTATGTATTAGTCATTGTGGAAGGAGAATGGAGTCCAAGACCATGGGCCAAAACCACAGTCTGTAACTTTCTTTTTTGCATAGAAGGGCATGCAAGGAAAAGAATATTTTTGTTCTTTGAAAATGAAAACTAAGGAGATGGACATCCTTTTACTCTTTCAGTCAAGTATCGCTCATCCTGAAGTTGTAATAATCAATTCAGAATGGCTACTTACACTTCTTTACAAAATTGGATGAAAGAGCTTTGCAGATAAGTTAAAGACCACAGGAAAAAAAGCTCATAACTTCATAACTTTAAACTGAATTAGTTGTTTCTTTCAATTGCTTGTTTTTAGTCATGTTGCCATAGGTATCAAAGCAGAGAGCTATTATCATTCCTTTGTAAGGATTGCTGCTGTTTTATATTCATGTTGCAGCAGATCAAAGGATGGGTCTGTAGACACGGAGGGGAAGGTGTGTTGTTTCAAAGATATGCAAACACACCTGGAGAGAGGTAGTCCAGGTACTGCAGATGCACTGACAGGGATTTGCAGGTGGCAGCAGTGTTGTTTCATTCCTGAAAATCTTTATATTAGTTGCTAAAGCTTTTTTCTGAGTTTTTTCGGTCTTTGCCAGCTAAAACTCAGATGCTGCTGCTCCCTACACTTACAGCTTTGTCTTGCTATTTGGAAGGACCTGGCTTGTTAACAGCCACTGAGTGTTGATGGTACGTCCTGCTCTTACTGATCAGCTCTGCTTCACCCAAAATGATGTCTCCATCTGAAATGATTTGCAAAAAACCATTGAAACTATTGCCCAGAGAAGCTGTGGCTGCCCCGTTCATGGGAGTGTTCAAGGCTGGGTAGGATGGAGCTCTGAACAACCCGAGATAGTAGAAGGTGTCCCATGGCCCCTTCTAACCCAAACCTTTCTATGATTAGGTCTTTGATACCCTGGAAGAAATCTGAAGACCTAAACATTCTCAGGATGGGAGAATGTCTCAGTAGTTTCTGCAGTGATTGTAACCAGCTGTGCATCTCCATGTAAGCAGTGTACCAATTACTATCAGTCTGTGAATTAAGGGGATATTTTGGTTTAGACTTTGGGAAGACCTTAGAACCATCTTCCAGTGCCTAATGGGGCTTCAGGAGAGCTGGAAGGGAACTTTGGACAAGGGCCTGGAGTGGCAGAACAAGAGGGAGTGGCTTCACATGGGCAGAGGGCAGGATTAGATGTGATATAAGAAAGAAGTTCCTCCCTGTGAGGATGGTGGGGCTCTGGCACAGGTTGCCCAGAGAAGCTGTGGCTGTGCCTGAAAGTGTCCAAGGCCAGGTTGGATGGGGCTTGGAGCAACCTGGGATAGTGGAAGGTGTCCCAGCTGATGGCAGGAGATTTGGAACAAGATGATCTTTAAAGTCCATTCCCACCCAAACCATTGTGTGATCAAGGAATAAATAGAAAAAAATTAATTTTGGCATCAAAGATAATGTATCAAGTGTTATTGCAACACATACTGAGAAGTTTTGGCTTAACCTCGTGCATAACTTTATACATGTGACTGCCAGTAATTTAAATGTGAGCCACTCATGTGCCTGATGCTGCTCCCCATCACAAAGAAGTGATTGTTATATTTATTTTTCAGTAAGTGCATCTAGTCAAGTCATAGAAGCACAGCCTAAATAAGCAGAGCCCCCAACTCACTCTTGCAAACAGAACTGTTGGAACCTGTAGAGATTCTTGTACCAAACCCAGGGTATTTGGGAGTGATTATTATTGTTTTTTCACTTGCATCTTTTCGTACTGTTTTTATTTAGTGTCATTTCACTAAATAACAGTTTAGTTTAATCTTAACTTGAAAGACCTGCTTTAAAGCTGCATGCAGTGACTGATTTTCTTTTGAAGACATGAATCTATTTACAGAATCTCACTACTGTTTTTAACTAACTTCTTTGCAATGTTTTCTTTCAACTTTTGAAATTCATTAGCTGTAATGCCACGTGTAAAATGTCTTCAGTCTTTGAACTGATGTTTTATTTAGAAGCCTGGCATATCTGTGAATCTAAATTAAAAACAAAAAGCCATTTAGTGAGGAAATAGTTAATAACAAAAAATTACAAATAGTGTCTAAAGAGGCTGTTAGTTTGCTCAGGAAGTTTTCATTTTCTATAATTTGCTGCCTCATTATTTGTAGTAGTGAAACTGCTCCTTATCAATCCTACCAATCCCTTACATGAAGAAATGAAAGTGGTGTTGACAATTCTGGGTGGAAAATACTGAGTTAGGCTTACTGGGCCATGTTCTGCATTGAAGTGAAATGTAACTATTGCCTGGAGTGATTGTTTCCACAGGACTGCAAACAGGATTCTTAGTATCTTTTTGGAATGGCTAAGATTCTCCAAAGCTTATGACTAAATGCGCCTCAAAACTTGATGTCAGCTGGTCCAAAATTGGAGTGAAACAACCTGGAGGTGAGTATTCAGAGCTGCTCCAGGAGCTGCACTGGTGGTGCTGGTGTATGGTGTTCTCTCCCCAGCTGTGTTATGGGGTAATTTTTGCTCTGTTATTTCAAGATTGGGATTTTTGGTAGTCACTAAGCTTCTCTTTATCATGGATGGTTTAACTTAAGAGTCTTCTAGTTTGAATAATTATGCTTTCCCTACTTTTTCCAGCCCCAAAATACCTGCTTTTTTATTGCTATGAATGCATAAACTCATAGTGGATAATTTGTAAGGTGATTTTGTTTTTAATCAGTCATTGAAGTAGATGTTTTAATAATTTTAAGAAGTTAAGTAGCTTACGTAAAGTTTCTGACTTGCGCTTCTTTCTTGTTTTTTAAAGCATCAATGTTTTTGTCAAAAAATTGCGTGCTAAAGTAACAAGTGAACACAATTAGAGGGATGGAGCACCTCTCCTACAAGGAAAGGCTGACAGAATTAGGGTTCTTCAGCCTGGAAAAGAGAAACTTCAGGGTGCTATAACTGTGACCTTCCAGCACCGGAAGAGAACCTACAAAATGGAGAGAGACTGTTTATATGGTCATGGAGTGACCAAGGGGGAATGGATTCACAGTGGTAGAGGACAGGGTGAGATGGGATATTGGGGAGAAATTCTTCCCTGTGAGGGTGGGAAGGCCCTGGCACAGGGTGCCCAGAGAAGCTGTGGCTGCTCCATGCCTGGAAGTGTCCAAGGCCAGGTTGGACAGGGCTTGGGGCAACCTGGGATATAGTGGGAGGTGTCCCAGCCTAAGGCACGGGGTGACGCTGGATGAGATGCAAGGTCCCTTCCAACCCAAACCATTCTATGTTATGTCTCTTAGTGAACAATATAAAATGGCTGTTTGCAAGTCAGGTACATTTTAATGCTGCTTCTTCCTAAGCAACATCTTTCAGAAGGTTCAGTGTGTTCTCTTTGAATATAAAGCAGTTTGGTAACAGTGGAAATTCTTTAGAGAACAGCAGTGAGTTGTTACATTGAAAGGCTTGAAGAGGCAATACATTAGGCTAAAAGCAGTGGCAGTGCCTGCAGTGTTCACTGTACGTGCCCTTAAGCAAAGGATAATAATTAGTTGGTTGTATTCCCCTGCAAACCTGCCCAAGTGTTAATGTTTATGAATTGCAAAGATCACCAACTCGAGCTCTGAGCTGCCAGAGTTGTTTATGCTCTTTCAATTTTTAATGTACCTGTAAGATGCTTTGATGAGGACATTTAATCCAAAGAGATTTACATGCTATAATCATAACTCTGGTGATTCCAGCATAAAAGTGAGGATGGTTGTTCAAAATACTGTGAGTGCTAACTTCCACTTTAGTATTAATAATGAATATTAAGAACATCTCTGAAAAAATCTTCATATTTTGTTAGCCAAACAGGATTTGGTTGCTTGTGGGATGATGGTCATTAAAAGTGGTGAAGTATCTGTTGTTGGGTAGCCTGAGGAGTGAGAAGTTGCTCACAGCTTGGGGATACCTGCTTGTTAATTAGTTTGTACACATTCAGCTCAGGCAATTTGCACTTCAGTCAAAAGGAAGTATTTGACTAGAATTGACTTTCTCTGGCATTTTGGTACAGTGGGTCCTGCTGCTGTCTTCCCTAAAACCACAGGTGTAAGAACTTTGATTTAAATAAAAATAAAATGTAGATGATAATAGCAAGTTTACACAGGATAGCAGTAGTTTTTTGTATGTATAATTTTTAATACATTAAAAAATACATAGTGTGTATACATACATGTAATTGTTTAATTTTTACCATGTATATTTTAAAGCATGTGTATGCAGGCTCCTTAAAGTTTTACTATTTTGTTATTTCAGAAGTGTCAATGTTTCATTGCATATTCCTGTAAATGCAGCAAAACTAGTAAAAAATAAGATAAAAAAATGGATCTGATCCTCTTTATGCCAAATAATCCATGTTTGATGGAGATGTGGTGAGCTGGTGGATGACCTTGGATTAGCTGAATTTGGGGGGAAAGAAGTAATTTTTTTTTTTTTCAACTGGAAGATGTTAACATGAAGTCTTAATGTGAAAGCTCTTTGAGTTACCAGGTCTGACTTCTGCTTAGCAAAAGAAGCATAAATTTCCACTTGGGGATGGAAGGAAATAACATAATTACTAGTATTAATAACAATTATTTTCCCATCACAGAATTATGAAATTATTTTGGTTGGAAGGAACCTTAAAGACCTTCATTTGGTTTTGGTGAGTTAAAATAAAATACTAGGAAAAAAAGGGATCATGTGAGTATATATTACCTTAAGCCAATTTAAATCTGAGCTGTCTCCACTGAAGGATAAGAGTGGGAGGAGTTTTTCACCAGGCAAGGCAAAATATCAAAATGACAAATGACAGTTCTTGGGCTGAGGAGATACAGCTAATTCCTGAGCTGCAGAGCAGGTCTCTAAAAACTGTGGTCAG
Organism: Irena cyanogastra; assembly: GCA_013397155.1. Lineage (NCBI taxonomy): Eukaryota > Metazoa > Chordata > Aves > Passeriformes > Irenidae > Irena > Irena cyanogastra. The sequence continues at coordinate 30,321 of VWZV01008318.1, forward strand.
ACTATCCCCAATATAAATACAGCTGGCAGTATTTTGGTATATTTCCATTAGTTGTCATGGCTCTCTGTAGGAGATGCCATTGTGTCGGTGTGGGACAGTGCTGGTGGCATCATGTGGAGTGTGAATATAAAACTGGGACATGTTAGGAACATGTATGTTCATCATCTTGTATAAAACATACATATGCATATAGTACTTGTTTATAAATATCAACTAGGTAGCAAAGACTATTATTATGCAATGGCTATTATATAATGTATCAAAGTATGTAATACAGATTATTCCATGTGAGCACTCATGTGAGTAGGTGCAGCTCGAGGGAGGCTGGTGGAGCAGACCTGGTGTATTTTTTAGAAGCCTTTGGTTAACAGAAGCCTTATTTCAGCCATGTGCTTTTCTGGAAAACAGCCTTTTCTTAGAGAATTTTAAGCCAACTGGCATTTTATCTTCAGTTCTGTAGCAGATAAGAATTTTTAGATTGCAGGAGATAATGTATCATGAGTTGGTAGCCTCCATCAGTTTCTCAGTAAATCTCCTCTAGTAGGTTTTGCAAAGCTTTAGGTATGATCCGTTAATGTAAAATGAGTTAATTTAACCTCAAATATTTCTCAAATTATCATGTGAGCAGAATCTCTCATCCTGGACTTTCTTCCACTACTTACCTGTTTCTGGTTCTTCAGGTAAAATAAAAGTTACTCCTCTGCTCTAACAACTCTACAGAATTCACACCTTGTTTTTTAAATTACCTGTTTTCAAATATAGCTGCTTATTTTCTTAAATACAGGGCAGCAAAGTGATTTAATTGTAAAATGCAGCTTTATCTAACACCTTATATTTATTTTACTGATCATTTAATGTCAGTGCTGCTGGGATAGTTTGCTAGGTTGGTGAAAACTGAAAGATCTCTGTACAAAAAAATACATCTTTTTGCAGCAAAAAAATTAGTACAAAAAGTTATTTGGAACATTCTAGCAAAATAATTGCCTTACTGACGTAATTTAATTGAAATGGTATGTACAATCACAGTCACCTTTAGGCAGAAATAAATAAAATCTACAAGTAAAGAGATTTACACACGCAAAATATAAATTCTGTGGATGTGACTGATACATTGAAGAGCCTGAACAGCAGTTGTCAGAGTTCTGTAAGAAAATGATTCCTCAGAGTTGTGAAACAAGAAGAGAAGCACTTGTGGAGTCCCACCTAAACCCTGTAAACAGGGAATTTTGTTTTTCTTCTGCAAGAGGTGAGCAGTTGCTGCAGAGTGTTACTACTTCTGTGATAGTTGATTCATCCCTTTGCTATGCAAATTTTAAGTATACAAGGATTCAGTACTTTTATTTAAGAAATATGCCTTCAGGCTGTATTGGTAGGCTTTAGGGAGATATCTGGTTTGGTGTGAAATAAATAGTTGTTCAAAGATCACATGAATTTATGTCTTAGAAGATGAAAAGTGACGCTGTGAGCGTTTTGAGAGCGCCCCCCCTGCACCCAGCACGTGAGCTTGCCCCTTGATTTTGGTTTTTCAGAGGAACCTCACCAACCTCTTGGAAAATTAGAGCAGCAATGTGTCACCTTAGAAATGCAAGAATTAGGGCTTGAATTTGATACACCCCAAGCTCTGGGGGTTTGATCCTTGGAGTAAATCCTTACTGGTCCAGGTTGAGGGAGTAGCTGCCTTTGCTCCAGCTTCTGTCTTCAGCCCGTTTGAGGGCTCAGCTTTTAATGAAGGGATTTAAATGCCATATTTCAGGTTTATGTGCTAGTTGTAGGCATCCAAGTCTGCATATTTTGAGTAAAACAGGAAAGAAAAATAAACCTGAAAGCATTTGAGTGAGAGACAGCTTTGGTATTTACAGTTGGTGTTGAAGATCTGTCTTGCTAAAGAAAGCAAAGCATTTACTTAAAAGCTATTTGCTGCCTAATATGAGCCACATTTTAATACACAATTATGAAATTATGATACAAATATAATAAAAAATTAGGTTGTAAACCAGCTATTTGATTAAGCCCAGCCCCTTTTTATTCTGTTACTGTCAAAAATATTAATCAGCTCCTCCCTACATTGTGAAATTCACTGTCGGTGCAGTTTTACTATCTTTTTTTCTCACCCAGCATCATTCTTTCTGCAGTAGCTTCTTTTCTGCTGCTGAGGAACAGCATGTTTGGGAAATATTTATTTCTTTTCTGTGAATAACTTTATCTTCATTTATATAACTGTAGTGAGGGATTTTATACCTTAATGATCTAAACTAAAGAAATTAACTTGCTCATTGCCTTTTGGTATAGATGACTGCTGCTTCTGACTTAAAATGTAAATCAGCCCAGAAGTGTAAATGCCTGAACTTGTTTATGGTGTGCATACTCAGGTAATAACCAGTGAAATTAAAAATTCTGATGCTTGTCTACATGCAAACGTCGCTACAGTGATGTAAAGAGTTTGATGGAAATAAATTGCAGTTCTCTAGGTGAGGCGGCAGCAGCCCTTCCTCTTGTGCCTCCTTGTGTCTCCCTTTCCTACCTCCCCCAAATGTACTTCCTCATCTTAATTTTGTCATTTTAAATTCTGTCCTATTGTTTCCAATGAGAGGGATTAGTAAAGATAAATTTTAGCTTTCCTGGCATTAACTTTAGCTTATATCTGTCACACGTTTCCTAGCTAAACTAAATACTGCTTTTTTTTTTCCTGCCCTGTTACACTTCATTTGAAAGAACCAGTCTACCTAGAGCTGAATACTGGGTTTTTAATGAGGTAAAATGATTAATAGTTGTATGTTTTCAGAAGTTTGATGTATTTTTTTTATGCTGCTAGCCTCTCCTGATTGTCAGTGGCCATGGGAGCAGCACAAAGCTGTGGGCTCCCATTTCTGGTGTTTCTTAGTGGAGGTACAGCTGCCAACCCAATGGCCTCAATGACCTCACCTGGCTGCTGGGAACTTCCAGATAGTGCCAATTAGGCATGGAAGCAATTAAAATAATGTACTTGGCACTAGTGAGGCCACATTTCAAACACTATGTTTGGTTTTGGGCCCCTCATGACTAGGACATTGAGGGACTGGAGTGTGTCCAGAGAAAAAGGAATGGAACTGGGGAAGAGTCTGGAGCACAAGTCTGATGAGGAGCGGCTGCGGGCCTCAGCCTGGACAAAAGTCGTGATTTGGTTGGACACATTTTTCACCAACTTTTATTTAAAAAAAAAAAATTGACATGGAAATACATCACCAAACAACATGAAGAAAACGTAACCTGTGTGTCCTGGCCAGTCAGGATCTGTGTTACAGCATTTTTCTCTTCCCAGAAAGGCAGTATGTTTATTATTTGCAGTGGAAGAGTAGAAAATGATATTTTATAGAAAAGCTGCCTGTCTGCATCGTGGCCTGTACATGCGTGAGAGCTGATGTTTCTGGCTGTTGCTTTAGGTACAGACTTTTCCATAGCACCTGCATGCTCAATTTGCTTTCTTGCCTCCTGATTTTACCCGTTCTGACAAAGAACACACAGAGAGTTGTTAAAATAGAAATTAACACAATATTTAGGGGTGCTTTGTTTCCAAATTTGACAAAAATGTTACATATTTACATATTCAGGTTTTGTTAGGTAGTGATTTCCTCCTGCATGTAAGTAATGCTCTTAGCAGCGACAGTGCTTTGAACTGTCACTTCATCCCACTTGAAGTTAATGACTCGAAAACTGAGGGGTTTTATCTATATTTTTTTTTTAACCAGTTTCCTATCAAGTATCTCCCTCTGCTGAGGATGTCACTGTGAGGTAGGAATAGCTGCAGTAAAGTGAAGAGCAGAGCAGTTGAGCCTTTGATCATGTGGAAATGTGAGCGTGTGTTGGAGTTTGCCACGGCGCGTCCCCGCTGGCTGCGTGAGGCTTACACTACCGTGTTCCCGGGGTCCTTGGCTTGGGGAGATTTGGGAAGTCCTTAGCAGGCTTGGCAGTAAAACCCAAATATCCTCTCAAGCCCCAGAGTGCTTTAAGTCTTTGCTCAGACTGCTTAGTCGGCACAGAAGGAGGGAGATAAATATATTTTTAGCTTTCAAATTCAAAGAAGCCTTTCAATTAAAGGAATTCTTGACAATTTTGAATGCTCTCTTCTTGCCGTGTTTGTACCAGATGATGAGGAATGGGATGGTTTTGATTTTTTTTCTTTTGGAGTGGAGGGAAACCTATCCTCTTTAATTTATATTGTGGCAGTTTAAAGCATCAAATGGCATGCTCTATATTTCCTGTTCTCTGTAGTTTCTTTGAAAGAATTAGAAAAATAGGCCTCTTATCCTGTGGTGTTGTGAGTAAGACATTGAATGTATCAGAATTTAGATACCAGAAGCTTGCTTTCAAAATAATTGCAGAGGATGATCTGATTTTTGTGATTTAATAACTTGCTACCTGCAAAGTAGTACAGGTTGTGTGAGGATTTTTCCTGCTATCGAGGTCAGTGAAGCACAAAACTTGAAATAGTTGTTTATAGATTTTTTTTTTAAGAGAAAATAAGTGTCACAGTCAAGAGAGAACTCTACAGTGTGAAAGAACATGGGATCATAGGGTGATTCCGATTGGAACTGTTCTTTGGAGGCCACCTAGTCCAACCTCCTGCTCAGGGCAGAGTTGGCTATGAGCCTGTGATACCTGTGTCCAAGAGTATGTAATTATGGAATACTTGAGTATTGCATGATCTCTCTGGAGTGTCTGCATTTCGTCTTGTGCCACTTTCTAGTTCACACTGAGGGATCTGACATACAAGGCTGCGTTTATATTCTTTATATTTTAAAATGTGCCTTACAAACGCTTCAGGTGATTTTTTTTTTTTTTTTTTTCCTCCGGATTTGGATTCTGTGTGATCAGAATTCAGGCCAGTACAGAGTGAAGCAGGTATCTCCTTGGACTGTGTTCTGGGATTATATGTAAAATAGAGAAGTGTTTATATTTTTCCTTGGTGCCAACAATGCCTTCCTTGCAGACATTTTTTTTCTGCTGAGATTTATTAAGTTTAATAGTTACTATGAAATACTTGTAAGTGTCTCCTTCTGCAAGGAATTGAAAGAGGTCTTTTTTTCTATTGGCAATTTAAAAGCAGAAAAAAGTGACTACTACAAGAGAATTTTATTAATGAATGATTTACACTGGTTCCAGCTGTGACCATGTGATTAGTCCTTCACTCAGCAACAATGGGTATTTTCTTTCTGCTTTTATTTAATTTCCAAGAATGTGTCATCTGTTACGTTAGCTGCTGCCAGTATACCCCGTACAAACTGGTATTTTTTATTTCCCTGAAGCATAAGATGAATACCCACCCATATCCTTCTGGAACTAGAGTTTTAAATGAATTGGGAATTTTATTGACTATATCTGATTCAGCAAGCCAAAATCATAAAAGTTAAAATATTTATTAAATGCACTAGACTGTAAGATGCCTTGCTCCCTGGTAGTGCAAAAGATAGATATTTTCACTTTTAAAATTCTATCTTAATATTTTATTACAGCAATACAACGTGTTATAGAGGTGGACAAGCCTGCAGATTGAAATGTGGATAGTCCAGATTGTTCCTTTCCCTCGACCATATGGTGTAGTTCTAAAAGCCTTTTGTACGCTGTCTGTTCAGTTAATTGTAAACTCTGTCTTTAACGTACCTTAAAAATGAGATATATGTGAACTAAAAGTCAGCATATCCTCTGGTAAGTAAAGTTTGGTCAAATAAATCTAAATTCACAGCCCTGGTCTCTTGGTAGATTTTCTTTCTGGGTGAATTTGAAAGTCTTTCACCGTTTCTTGGTAACGAATGTGAAGCCTGTGTGTGTGGAGAGACAGATTTTTCCATTTCCTCCTTGGGAAGAGGGGCAGATTTGAGGCTATAATGAACATTTCATAATATTTTTGCTTGGCAGACAGCTCTGCCAGTGGGTGATGTGCAGGAACATCGAAGAGTTGTGACAGATGGATGGTAGGACTGCTAATACACCTACACACGCTTCGGCGTCTGATGTTCCCGGTGTTGCTCTGATGCCCAGGAGCCTTGTGCTCATGCTTTGCTCTGGTGGTGCCCAGTGAGGGGCTTCAGAAGAGCAGAACCAAGCTTCACTTGAGATTTTCATATGCCACAGAGAGGGGTAATTTATTATACTCCTCACAAAGCATTTATTATGGAGGCAAATGGGTTTTTAACGTAATAAAGAGTTAAAAAATTGTTAGAGAGTTTCAGAAGCAGTTTTATCTCCTGTTCTTTCACCATAAACTATTTGGGAAAAGTGACTGTTCAGAATGCAGATAGAGTTGATATATTTAAAGGGGAAAACACAAAAAACTAATTTTATGTGGTTCCAACCCGGTTTTAAGCATTGGAGAGTGTTAGCTCTGTGGCAGTTTCTGTGTGGCTTTGGAGATAAGAATCCACCAAAATTAAAAAAAAGGAAAAGCCAAAACGTTAGGAATCAAGCAAGAAGTAAATGACAGTAGTGGAGAGTGAGATTAATGTATTTAATGTGCTGAGAGGCTTCTCAAAATAAGACTTAGTGATCTCTGCTGCATATCTGAAGTTTTTGCAGGATTTCAGATAGTTCTCTCAGTGGCTAAATGCGGAGGAATTGGTGACCTTAGTGGATATTAAAAAGAAAAAATACAAGTTTTTGTGTCTACAGAGGTTAAATAACTCCTGAATTTTGTGCATGCAGAAATGGAGAAAATTTTAGCAAGCCATCTCAAAAGGGAAACAAATAGTGACAAATAGCATATTTATTTCTTTCCAGTAGTTGGTATGCTTGTTCTGAAATGATGTAAAAATTGTGAATTTAAATTATATGCTGGTAACTAAACAGCAAAAAGCTGTTGGAAAATTGTAATTTTCTTTAAACTGGTTTTTCATGCTCCTAGACCAAGAGAATCACAGAGTAGTTTGGTTTGGTAGGGACATCCTGTTCCAACCCCCTGCCATGGGCAGGGAAACCTCCCACTATCCCAGGTTGCTCCAAGCCCTGTCCAGCCTGGCCTTGGACACTTGCAGGGATCCAGGGGCAGCCACAGCTTCTCTGGGCACCCTGTGCCAGGGCCTCACCACCTTCAGAGGGAGGAATTCCTTCCCAATATCCCATCTAACCCTGCCTTCTGTCTGTGTGAAGCCATTCCCTGTGTCCTTTCTCTCTCCAGCTCTCTCTTGGAGCCCCTTTGAGCACTGGAAGGGGCACTGAGCTCTCTCCTGAGCCTTTCCCTCCCAAGACTGAACACCTCCAGCTCTCTCAGGGTGTCACGATAAAATACTTTGTGTAGCAGGTTCTTCTGAAAGATCACTGTTATGGGGTGATGAAAAAGGAGTAGATGGGGTTTGTGTGCTGCAGAGACAGGTACAGGTCCTGCTCAGCGTGTCCGGGGGGATGCTGTATCCACTGTCCAGCATATTCCATGAAACAAGTAGCATTTGGTACTTTTCTGGCTGTAGCATGAAATCAGTGGGAGCGAGAAAGTGTCTGTGGGCAGAGCTGCTGCGTCTTGCAATTCATGTAGTTCAGAAGCTTTAAAGTGCAAGAAATCACATGTAATGCTTAAAGAATCCAGCTGTAGTTTTGAGAGCTGAAGGAGGAAGCAGCAGCTAAATGTCTATTGCAGCCTCCATGTGATGAGAGCAAGTTCTCAGAGCCTGCAAGATGCTGCTTGCAGTGTGTATGAATAACAGAGCTACCTATTTTTACTGTGCACTGGCAAGTGTGGGCTCACTTTGTTAGAGCAGGCAGTACAAACAAGATGTGCTAACTTGTGTGGCTTTAAAAAAAAGTCTAATTTAACTTTTCATGCTGATTCTAAAATAAGAGAAATCAAGACAGAAAAATCATATGACTTCAAAAACATTTTACAGTTTTTTTGTCAAAAAAAAATCTTTTATCATTGTCCATTCAGAGACATTTATTGTGCCACCTTAGTTTACAAAACATCAGAGATGGCCACTTTTATGGAGGACAGATTTGTTAAATTTGTGAAACTAGACAGGGAAGTGAACTGGCAATTAGACAAGGAAAATAAGGGATGAGAACTGTGAAGCTTTTGCTTTTGAAACACTGAAGAGATGACTGTATTCAAACTGGAGGTTTTCTAATGAGGTATATGGCAGAATGGGCAAGGAGAAGAGTGTTTGATTTTGTGGACTGTCAGATGGAGGATGTGTTCATACACAAGACAGGGAAAAATATGTGACCCATCAAGGTAGTAGTTGATGTGCTGCTTGTAAGTCAATCTGGTGTAGGTTTTGTTTTATCATTAAAAAAATGTAAAGAAGAAAAGGGTGATGTAGGACTAAGGAAAGGAAAGTACAACATGAAGTTAATGAGTAAAGAAGCTAAGAGAATAGGGAAAAAATAGAAATCGTTAAGAAATGTAAGTGAAGAGAGGAAATCAGGGATTCAGTTATATGAGAAACAATTCATATGGTTTCAAGAAGTGTGGATTTTCCTTTTGAAGATGGAATTCATCAGCTATCCAGATGAAGAGGATACAATTTTGTCTCATTTTCATAATGAAATAATGGAAGTACAATCTGGGTAAAAGATGTATTTGTCTGTATTTTCTTAGAAGGGATGATGCTAATGATAAATTAATGCTGTTTTTTCAGAATATTTTTTCTCACGTGGCAAAGTGTCAAGTAAAGTCCTGCTGGTTTGAAAGAGAATCTATATTGTGGTGGCTGGGAGTTGGGACATAGGAGTCACTGCTCCTTTCTTCTGCTCTTGGTTTTACTGTAAAACTACTGTTGGGAAATGGTGCAAATCACAATTTTTAATTCAGGTTTTCTCATCTGTAAAGCAGAGATAACAATACCTACCTACCTCACAGGAGTGTTGCGAGCTTTAATTAATGTTTGTTAAGCTCTTCAGCATTTTTGGATAAAAGCAGATAAATTAAACCTCTTGTTAATAATGGGAAAACCCCAGGCAGAAGGTGTAGTATGATTTTGGGGTTGGAGGGAGGAGATATAATAATTACAGTTTGTTGTTTGAAGCATATTTAGACAGAAAATTGACAAGGTTTGGTTAGAAGTTATTTTATTAGCTGTCTGTAATAATCCAAGCTTTTTCTTACAAATTGCTAGTAAATTGAGCTTGTACACAGTGTTTTGTTTTAGAATCATAATATGGTTTGGGTTGTGAGGGACCTTAAAAGTGATGTAGTTTCAACCCTCTGCCATGGGCAGAGACGCCTTCTGCTATACCAGGTTGCTCCGAGCCCCATCCAAGCTGGCCTTGGACACTTCAAGACTTGGGACATGTTAATACACATTAGGACTCCTTTGGCTTTGCAAAGTTGAATAAATCATCTATATTCCATTTTTGTTTCCACTGTAAGGTAAATTCCTTGTAGTCTGGCTACATATATAGAAAACCCAACCAAGTATTTCTCTGTTGTCAAATGCTGTGTCAAGGTTTCTAGGAGTGAAGTGTAGTATTTAGAGGCTGTGGGTTTTGGAATGACAAGTCAGTAGGTAGCAGTAGTAAGAAACACGCGAAGTTCAGTGTATGCATGGATGTGTCTCTACAGTATAATTTAAGCAATCCTGTAATATGGTTAGGAGGAAATTTTTGAGAAAATCATTGACAAAAGTAATTGAGTGAAATAGTGTTGAGTGATAAGAAAATCAGTGGGGGATTAACCTTGCTAGAGCTTGTCTCTGAAGCTTTTTCCCCTATTCAGATAGGATATAGTCAAAGTAACCATTCTAGTTACAGTCAAAGGAAACGCTGTGTGTATTCCCCAGCACGTTTCTTAGAAGGCACTGTGCCTGTAGACTCCAACTTTACAAATGTAGTGGTGTGTCAGCAACATCCCAGGTGTCATTATAAATGCCAGCAGTTTGTAAGTGGTATTTGTAAATTAGCCCGAACAAGTGAAATGGTCTGTGTTAGTCAACCATTCTGCACCTTGGATACATTGAAGGCTGATGCTTGGTTGAGTAGCTAAACTAAATATCAAGTGGTGTTACACAGCTTGAAAAGAAACTCAGCTCTAAAGAGAAAAAGCAGACTTTTTTCTAAGTCATTCTGTTAATGCCCAAGAAGATGTTTCTGTGAGTGTTAAGAAACCAACTGTCTATAGACTCTAGGAAAAATGGTTTATGGATCTCTCTTGCCCATGCTCATTCAGAGCTTCAATGGGGGAGGCAGAGTGCTGCAGCTCTGAAGAGTAGCTTGAATCATCTTGCATGAATATTGCTCTCTCCAAAGATATTGGCATGCAAAACAGATTCTGTTCATCTTAGAGGATGCTGAATGCACCTCACACATGGCTTCATAACCACTTTGAGATGAACAGGCAGAGTTTGGATTATGTTCTTGTCAGTGGGAGCAAGTGTGTATTTGATCAATGCAGATAGGTGAAAATAATTCCCTTTTCTCAAAGCATTTGCTTGGTATTGCTTATTTTGGGTACCCTCTCTGTGTTTTTTTCCACATGTATATTTTCTGAAGGGAACTTATTCTTTTCCTTCCTGCCCTCTCCCCTTCCTTGTAATTTTATTTTGTCTTCAGTGGTCAAAGGGGGAGACTGTCTCCCAGATTTATTTCTGCCTTAAGTGTGGGGTTGAATCAGTTTCATAAGCACCTTCAAGTATCTACTGCTTACAAAGCTTTGTGGGATTAGTCTCTGCTTAAACACTGATGAAAACATGGGATCTGAAAATACTCAGAAAAATCTGCATCATTCACTCTGTAGTAAAGCCCATGTAACACCTCTCTTGGCTTCAGATCCATTTAATGAAAGTGATTTTTGAAAATCACAGCATAAATAGGTGATTTAAATATAAGATTAATGTTATCTCCATAACCAAAGCACCTCCAAATCTTTAGTCTAACCTTACTCTCTTGTCAGTCTGAAGCCATTCACTTTTGTCCTGTCCCTCCAGACCCATGTCCCAAGAACCTCTCCAGCTCTTCTTGAGCCCCTTTAGGCACCAAGAGGGGCTCTGAGCTATCCCTGGAGCCTTTTCTTCTCCAGGTGAACACCCCCAGCTCTTCCAGTCTGGATCCAGAGCTGAGAGGCTCCAGCCCTTGAACCATCCTCATCACCTCTTTTGGATTCACTCCAACAGGTCCATGTACATGAAAAATAACCAGAAGTTTCAGCTGTAGCATTGCTGAGTCTGACTGCACGTGGAACACTGTTGTGAGGTAACGCTGCCTTGATTACAGAGGTATTTCCAAACTCTCCATATGCTGTTGTTCTCCAGCCTCCAAGAGCTGCTTATGGCTGCTGTGAGTGCTAACAGGGGGTATTGCCAAGAATTTCCCAATGGCCAGAGTAACTGCACAACCCTGATGCCTTTAGTAGGAGTCAGAGCAGATCTTTAACTTGCTGGCAAGGGCTGTGATATTTGTGGCTTTGAAATGAAGAAGTGGGAATATTGAGCACAGACCTTGCGTGTGTGAGGTGTGAGCGGTTTCTTGCGTTGCCTTGTAATGGTATTTCTGGGATTTTTGTCAGCAAGAGCACCTACTAATAGCCAGCTAAACTGTAAATAGTTGGGATCTTCCAGTCATGACCTTAAAATAGTTCCTTCAGTTCTGAGCCCTGCAATGAATATGTTTTGTTCTCTGCTCCCCTGTAGTCATGGCCATTATAAGCCACACTTAATGTTCCTGAACTCCCAATCCTAGAAGTGTTCAAGGCCAGGCTGGGTGGGGTGTGGAGCTGTCTGCTCTAGTGTAAAGTGTCCTTGCCTTCAGGGTTGGAACAAGATAACCTCTAAGGTCTCTTCAAACCCAAACTATTCAGTGATTCTTAGTGTGGTACCAGTGTGTGGGAGGCGTGTGCCAGGTTCTATAGGTTCTGTGATGGTACAAGTGGAAGGAGCTGGTAAGTGACAGCATAATTTTGGCTTTGTTGAGCAGGATGTTTTATTTTGATAAGGATTTTCAGGTTTTGAAGAAAAGTTTTGTGAGTGTGGCCAGTTGCTCAGGCACAGTAAATGGTTTTCAGACTCTCTTTTTAGATAGGTGCAGAAATGATTCCCAAGTGACCCTAAAGCTGAAAATCTAAGTGTACTGATACATTCATCATTTGTAATGAAGTCAAATTAAGAAAAAACCCTGTTTTTAGTTCTTTTTGTTAAAGACTATATTGCTGTTCGTGGATTATAGCCAGATTTTCTTATGTGCAACAAAAGCCAAGTTTTTAAGGCCCAGGCTTTTTTGAGCTTGATGATTTTAATGGCACTTTTCAGCCATCTGAGAAACTTCAAGGAAAAAATTTACATCTTGATGTCCTCTCTGAGTGTCCTTGCCTTGCTTTATCTGTGGCACTGTTAAAAAGGGCCGCACACTTGTTTCATGTCTGTTAGGGTCTCCCCCAGACATGAATATTTATTCGCTTTGCAGTATCTGTTTTGAAAACATCAGCTCAGAACCTAAACTTGTTTACAAAGCAACCAAAATAACCTTCCAAAACAGATTGTTTTGAGATGCTTGTGTATCGCTTTTATTCATGGAAAACAAATATTTCCTGCAATGCTCACCATTTCAATTGGCAGATGATACCAGACATGTTTATTTAACTCATGTCAGTGTTTTTCAGCTTTCTGCAATGTGTGTATCCATAGATACTTCCCAGTGGAGGAGGCAGACCCCTTAACTTTCTGATACTTGTGAAGTAAAATAAAATATATGAATACACTTTTCTTCATTGCTTGAAGCCAATCCTTGAAGTAATTTGCAAGCTCTGCACACAAGAGGATGGAAACAAGTGACTTAAGTCATTAAATTTGCTATTCTTGGGTCAGCAGAGATGCTGGGGAACACTTGCAGTGAGCTGTCAGAAAGCATTTTGGCCAGAATCTGGAGCCTTTAATATTTCTAGAGCCCTTTCAGAGGGCTTAGTCAGAGCCTGCTAGGGAAATTATTTACAGGAAACAGGGTGCTGTAGCACTAAATCAAATTGGCAACTCCTATTGTGCTGGATTTATAAATTGATGTGGGTAACATGTCATCTACATGTCAAGTTGGAAATAAGATATAAATATTGTTAACATGGAAAAATGTTTAGTGCTGTATGAAGCCCTCATTCAGTATTGTGTGATGTTTGCTATTGACTCTGAGAGCTTTTGAGGGTTTTCTAAAAGCCATAATGTGGTGCTGGCTGCACAGAAGTTAATGAGAGGTATTTCTGTTCTCATGGCTTCATAGCATGAAGCCCTGGTTCAGCTCTCTCCTGAGCTGAAAAGAGTTGGGCAAGTGAAAGACCAAAAAAAGTTTCATCTGTTGAATTTTAGTACTTAATATTTAAAACTGACTTTTTTGTGCAGATAACATTTCAACCTTGAAGTTACTTAGTGAATTCCAAGAGCATCATATCCATGCTGCTGTAGAGATCCGGTACTTAAATGTTGTGTCTTATAAACAAACAATAACTTGATTATTTATTCTCTTCCCTTGATGAAGGATTTCATAGGTTGGCAAAATCTTCATGATTGCCCCTTTTTATATTGCTTTAGTTGCAGGTTTTAAGGTAAAAAAACATGGCAGGTACATTTGGCTCCCTTTTGAAGTCTATTTTCCATCATGGTTGAAATAAATTTTGAAGTAATCCTACTGACATGTCTTGTAAACTTTGCATCACAGAATGGTTTGGGTTGGAAGAGACCTTAAAGCTCATCTTGTTCCCAACCCCTGCTGTGTGCAGGACACTTTGCACCATCCCAGGGTTCTCCGAGCCCTGTCCAACCTGGCCTTGGACACTCCCAGGGGTGGGGCAGCCACAGCTGCTCTCGACACCCTGTGCCAGGCCCTCACCACTCTCACAGGGAAGAATTTTGTCCGCATACCTCATCTAACCCTCTGTGTGAATCTGTTCCCTGTGTCCTGTCCCTCCATCCCTTGCCCCCAGTCCCTCTCCAGCTCTCCTGGAGCCTCTTTAGGCCCTGCCAGGGTCTCTGAGCTCTCCCTGGGGCCTTCTCCTCTCCAGGTGAGCACCCCCAGCTCTCCCAGCCTGGCTTTACCAAGTCCACATCTCTCTGCTCCCATGAGAGCCCAACTGCAGAGCTGCACCAGCTCTGGGGTCCTCAGTACCAGAGGGGCAGAATGCCCTCCCTTGACCTGCTGACCCCATGGCTTTGGATGCAGCTCAGGACAGAGTTGGCTTTCTGGCTACCTACCCTCAGAATTGCTCCTGTTCAGGGGACCCCTCCCTGATTTCACAGTTGAACTCGATTTGACAGTAGATCTCATTCCATCCTTTTCGTGGACTCAAGGTGTGACTGAAGATGCAGATCCTTTCATCACATATTCAAAGGGATACCTTCTGACTGCAAAAGAAATCTGGCTTGTGCCCACTCAAGTGTTGCTGCCAAACATCTCAGGCTACCAAGCCTAATGTTTAAATTAACTCTTGCAGTTCCAGCTTTTGTACAAGAGCAGTTTAATTCCTTAATCCCAAATTCTGTTGACACAAGAGTGATTTGGTCTTCATTTAGTATTTTGCTGCTTCAAATTTGCTGGGGAAAACAAATCAACTTTTTGATGTGGGGTGATTTTTATTACCTCACAGAGTGACTAATGATGGCTTCTAGCAAATGCTTTGTCTTTTAATCACTCAGCTAATATGAACTGTAGACTGTGACTTTCAAATAAAATTAGTTAAAATATTTGTGACTTTTTAAAAATGAATACATATGCTCTTTAAACTGGCCATGAATGCACATTGTAATTCTTACCTTCTGTGCAGAAACTGGTCTGAAGCTCAGAATGTGTGGAGCACATTTCTCATCATATTCCTAATAAATCGGAGGAATTTCAAAATGCCAGCCCATTATTACCAGACTGGGACTTTTTCTATAATAGGGAACTAGCAACTAATATGTCTCCTGTCAAGGTTAAAAATAGTGCTACATCTCCCATTACCACACCTATTAGTTCCCTCTCCTCTCAGAGATACTCTAAATCAAGGATCCTTCATCTATTTAAACCTAATGTAAGCCTTCAGCATCATCAGTGCTATCAAATTTATAGTCATAGGTGCAGCACTGGAAATGTTGAGTCCTGTAAACTGTGTTGATCCTTCAAGTGCTGTAAACACACTGCAAATAAGTTGGATAAAGCCAACATATCATTTAACAACTTCAGCAGTCTCTGTTAAAATCAGTTTTCATTTTTCCAGGCTTCTGAATTACATGGCAAATGGGAGCTTATAATTAACTGTTAAATCAGAATAACTAATTTTTTCTGAGATCCAATTGCAAAGCTGGCATACTATCATATGAGGTTATAGTCTCATATTAGAGCTGTATTTTTTTTTATTTTACCTTGTTTAAAAAAAATCCTGTTAGTGGTGGAAGAGCTCCGCAAAATAACGTAAAACTTTCTTTGAAGATAATGATTTAATACCTTGTGCTCTGCAGCATACTCATGTCAATTTCTGTGAATCTATTTGGACCATTAAAGGGGGGAGACAGGGGAACAAAGCCTGTGGAAGAGTTTGGATGATGGTGGTTGTAGTTGTTTCCCTGGCAGAGCATGGCCCTGGTTCTCTATCACACCTTTTCTGTGTCTTTTTCCCTTCTGTCTTGTCCTTCTTTGGAAGAAAATTTTATCCTAATTAAATATTAATGATGCTTAATTTCCCTTTGTAAATCTGAATTTGTGCAAGTAGTTTACAGAGTATTGGGTGTCCCTCATACCCTGTCCTGGGTAGTATTTAGTCCCGTGTATACAATGGAGGAGGTCAGGTAGACACAAAGAAGCCAAGTTGTGTATTGTAGTTGCCATTCCCAATGTACTGAGGATCAGCACATCAGTCAGGGAAACTTCCCTGAAAATATCTCTTTGGCGTGCTGTGCTCCATGGGGTGATGGAGATTTCCCCACTGAGGTAGTGTTGACTGTTGTGGTTTTGAGTTAACCATAAATGTGATGCACAGATGTCTTTCTCCACTGGAAAAAAAAGTATAAATTGCAATAATTTATTCAGTATCGATTAAGATCTTCAAAGATGTTGATTGAGGATGGCTAGAAGTATAGAGGCAATGTATTTATGACAGTCTCAGACTGTCAGGGAAGAAGGTAAAAAAGATTCTAAAGATTAAGTTTTTTTTTTCTGTGGCTGGAAAAAAACAAATTTAATTTACAACAGAAAATTATGAAGGTCATTAGTGCCTTTGCCTAGATAAAATAGTAAAACAGTTTAAATTCTGAGTTTTAAAATGTATGCACCACACATGCATTAACAACTTTTCCTGAGGATTTATAGCAATATTGTTAACTTAGCATTCACAGGGTAATGTGCAGATTTTACAGCACGTTACTTTCTAAATGCATAAACTCTAAAAGGAGCCTCAACTGTCTCTTGTATCAGGGTGTCTCTAGATTGATAGCCATGGGACATCTTAAAACTATTAACTTCTAATTCCTGCTGCTCCATTTCAGGGTTGAAAACACAGGCATAAGAACTGAACCTGGCAGCCCTCACAATTTGATTAAGATCAAACCAATCCTTTAAAAATTATATTGTTTGCAATTCTGATAGAATCACAGAAATTATTATATTGTTTGCAAATCATAGAATCACAGAATGGTTTGGGTTGGAAGAGATCTTAAACCTCATCCAGTGCCACCCCTGCCATGGGCAGGGACACTTCCACTGTCCCAGGCTGCTCCAAGCCCTGTCCAGCCTGGCCTTGGACACTTGCAGGGATCCAGGGGCAGCCACAGCTTCTCTGGGCACCCTGTGCCAAGGCCTCCCCACCCTCACAGTGAGCAATTTCCTCCTAATTCCTAATCTAAACCTGTGTTCCTTCAATTTAAAGCCATTGCCCTTGTTCTGTCACTCCCTGCCCTTGTAGCGTAGATCATAAGCACAGCAGAAATGAGATGTGGTGTTTCAGTGAAACCAAAGCAGGCCAGGCAATCCATGCAGGTTTCATTCCTTGTTGCCTACAGGTTATGGTAGATTTTGTCATTCTGTGGGTGTTTGCACCTTTCAGGTTGTGTGCATGGACCAGACTGTGGTTTATGGGTGTCACCAGTAAATTAATGTCACAGCTGCTCAGCCATCCAAATACAGGTGAATGATTTTGGTTTACCACGTTCTCAAAAGAAGTGGAGGCTTTCTTGCTTTTTCCATTTGATTTATATAAAAGATAAATTGTCATTCTTGCTTATGCAGTTTAGTAATGACGAACCTCAGAACCGGTACTTTTGGGTGATCTAAATACAAGTTAACAATTTTGGTCAAACTTTAAGATGTGATTGTGTTTAAGGTACAGCTTTGGGGTTTCGGTGAGTCACTGTCATGAGTGGGAGGGCAGTGCAGACTCTTTCGATCTCTGTGTGTATTTACAGCACATCCCCACTTCAGGTAGGAATGGGAAGGAGAAGGGACAGAGGAGGAAAAGGTAAGGACTCTCGATAGTCCTTTGGAAAATCACATTTTATTGCAATGTGGAACATAGGAATTTTTTTGCCTGTGTCAGCCATCACAGCATGTTTATGTGAAACCATCAAAGGTTTAAGTTGATGTCCACAGGTTGTACCTGGTGGGTTTTGCAGTGGGTTGAGTTACAAGACAATGAACCACGTGTGCTCGGATATGGCGGTGGAATAAATTTCTCATATGTGTGGGACTGTGGCGGTTGAAACAATCATTACTGAAACCATATACCTTATTTCCTGTAACTAATAGCAGATCTCTACCTGCGGAATATATTAACAATTATTCCTTTGGGTTTGGATGGTTGCTCAGCTGTTTTGTTGGACAGATATTTAGATGTGGTCTGTAATTTATGTTGTCTGAGTACGTCAATGAACAGAGCTAATTATGGCTTCCTGAAGTGAGCTGTGCTGATGTTTGTGAAACCACACTTCTGCATGTAAGAGTGAACGTGTGTTCTTTAATAAATTGTGGAAAATGTTGGGTTTTCTCTGCCTAAGTTGGTTAACAAAATACCTAAGCTGGCATTCACCTAATGTTTAAAAAGAAGCCATGGTTTTGTGGCTGGTTGAACAGTTAATTCTTCCATGCCTTTAAAGATGTTTATTATTTAATACTCTATACAGTACTCAGACTTCCTTTTAAAAGGAAATTATTGGTTCAAACAGCAGTGGCCCTTTCAGGGACTCCATCACTTGCCATTTTTCAGTGTGGGGTAGAGCTGCAGCAAGTGATAGAAGTCCTGGCTGAATGTCACTGTGAGCTGCTGGCTTTGAGACAGCACCTAATTACCCACCTACACTTCTCAGTACTTCAGTATACCTCTGTATTAGTCATGTCATTTGGACACTGTTACCACTTTGAAGGATTTTTTTTTTCAGATGTGTAATGTGTATCCTGAGGAATGTGCTGCTGTGTATGGTAAAGACAGAGTAGGAAATTTTCAAAGGAAAGGATCCTGCAGCCGTGTGGATGGGGTTGAACTGTTTGAGGAACACCCAGGATTGCTGGCTCCAGAGAGGAAATACTGTAATGAGAAAGGGGAAGCAGTTCTGTTTTTCTAATATTTGTTGTTTTCTTTGAAATGGGGAAAAGAATACCTGGAGTGATTTATATTTAATTGAGGATTGCATTCCATCAGATACGGTGAATGTTCTCAGGCCATTTATCAGCTGTGTCTTTTGGAGACCTCTGAGGAGTTTATGGTACATATTTACCTTAACTTGGCTGGGTCAAGGGAAATAAAGCAAAAATAATAGCTGTTATTTTTGTATGTGAACAAAACTGGAAATCATGTGGGTGAAATATGAGCCAAACGACCATGTCCTACCTCCTCTGTGTCTTTCTAAGTACAAGAAATTATTAGTTATATGTAATATAATTTCCTTAGCATTATCAGTGTATCTTTTAAAAACAGAAGATTTATTGACTTTTTAGTTGCTTCATCTTAGTCAAGCCCTGAAGTGAATGTGACCTGTATTGTACTGCCATTATCCTTTAGTAGTATCTTATGTAGGCAGCATCTTATTTTAAAAAAAACAAACAACAAAAAAAAAATAAACCATATACTGCTTCTTAAATAACATAACGTTTTTCTGAATTGAATTTGGTATATATTGCTGGTAATATACAGAGATCACACGACAACAGAATCCTACAAGTGCTAGTGAGGATTTTGATAAGCAGTACCTACGTTTTTGGAGCGAGTGAGTTTTGTAAGAAAACCTTTGAGCTTTAGGTCGTCTCTGAAAAAAAATGTGTCATTTCTGATTGTCACCCTCATGGGCTGCTGCCACGGGGTCTATGAGTGTTATTGTGAAGAATTACATATCAAGAGCTATCTTAACACCCACTCCACAACACATCCAGATTCAACCCAATTTCCAATGTAAATAGCCAAAGGGGGTTTATTGTATAGCAATACTTGTGTGTTGCAGTTTCCCATATAGATCTAAAGGTAGGTAAATGCAGAATAATGAACTAAATGTCAGAGTCTTTAAGCAGGAGGAAACACGGGGACTGAGCCATCTCTTACTGTCAGCACATACAGTCATTCTCTGTTCCCGTGAGGGATGTACAATGAGAACTGGTGCAAAATAAAACCAAAGAGCAGTGTGGGTTCAGCTAAACCTGGTGACAAAACCAGTTTCAGAACTAGTCTGGTGAAGTGTGATCTGATCAGATGCTTCATGAACAAATTGCTTTATTACTGATACTGCTAATGATTTGTAAATTAGTTGCAAGCCTCCCTGAGTGAGTGACTCAGTGGCATTTACCAACTTTTCACATACTCCTGTTTTTAGGGGCTGAATTTATAAAACACTTCCCTTTAGTCCCTTGAATTAAATTTTCGGTGGCATTTGATGACAAACATAGCATGATTAATTACAAATTGTTCTTTAGGTGAATAGTGCAGATTCTAAACCACAGCTTGTGTTTTTATAGCAGTTATTACCCTGCAGGCTTCAAAAGGGCTTTGGAGGAGAGAGTATGATTTTGGTTACATCATTGTAAATTCAGAAAACGTCAGTGATCTCAAAAGTGTGATTTTTTTGAAATTAGGTCAGTGGAAAAGAGATCAGAAACTGCTTTACTACCTGAAAAGAAGCAAGCTCCAAAATGGAGTGAAGTATCTGCTTCCAGATGGCTTTCCTTTTGGTTTTGCAAAGAACATATTTGTTAAAACAAGTAATTTTTTGGAAACATTGTGGAGGAGTGAATAATAGAGCAAATTATAACCTGAATCCAGGCTGGATTAGGACAAGAAAGTTGGATCATGGGATGTTTTTTCTCTTGCTGATTGTTCTGTGATGACCCAGAAGCTCTACATCGCCATTTCATCTGGCATTGTGGTGGGCCCAACAACAAAAAGCCACCTAAGGGTTTCTTATGTTTTGTCTCCCAATTAAATTGATTGTTTGGATTTCTGTTGCTGGTTAACTATCTTTTGGTAGCTGCAGTGCACTTAAAAGGCTTTTTGTTTGTTTCTGCCCTCTGATTACAGAATACATAATGTTTTTAACCTCATCTTGAATCAAACTAAATTTCTCAACTGTGTTTGAGATGATGATTGAGATTTTCAGGAGAGTATGTAGTTCTCTGTTGAATTCTCACTTCTTGTTACCAGAGGTTTTGTGAGATAAGGATTACAGTCTGAAACCACTAGAAATTGCAGGGCAGGAAATGGATGTAAGGTCCTGCAATGTACAGTGTCAAACGTGAGTCCAGAGTAACTGAGTTTAGCAGGGAGTCCATCATTCTTAGGGAGTGTTGAGACGAAAACCATCAGAGAGGTGTTTGTGGATGATGAACACCTTTCAGGGTTTTGCTTTCAGCTTTTGTGTGTGGTGGCTTTACTCGAAGCATGTGAAAAGCAGCTTTTGGGTACCCCAAGGTGTGACTCATGAGGGCAATGAGCAATAGTCACCGGATTTTCATCTGTCCCCTCACTTTGGGCAGCACTTTCTGCATCCTGTTTGTGAGCAGCTCTGTGGCTTTTTGTCTCAGAGCTTCCTTGAGCCTTCTCTAGTGTTCTCTTCCACCCACTTTGGAGTATTTAGAAGAAATAAGGTGGTTTACATCTCCTATTGGTGCTGGGGTTGTGATCCCAGCTCCCAGCAATGCAGGAGGGTGTCCTGGGGGATGCCCCAACTGCCTCTCCCCAATCTGCACTCTGCCTTTAAGATTCTTATCCAAATCACTGTTACTGGTCGCTATTCTGGCCGAAGTGTGTTTGAATTGCTCTTTAATTTTCTCTGCCACCAGGATAAGGAGGGAAACCTATATTAGAATGAGTAAGCTACATCCTAAGTTATGGAATAATTGATCAGATTAGGGAGTTAGTGTGTAAAGTAAAGCTGTTTTTAAATATATGATAGAAAACAAACCCATAAATTCAAAATACAGCATGTTCCTAAGTCTTGCACATTTTCATTCATTTAAAATTTACAGACAGTATCTTTAAAAGGTCAAAATAATCTGGTCATAATTGCTAAGTAGCCTTTTCTGAAGTAAACTCATTAATATAATATTAAAGGTTATATCACAAGGCCTTGCAGTATATTTCTTCTTCCAGTATAATTTTCTTAAGTAGTACTAATAACAATACTACTAATAAAAAATATGTGTTTCTAAGGTAAAATACTTCTCTGTTTTCATTTTCAGGTTTCCAACAGTTCTGAAGTACTTGGAAAATGAGTGTCCTTCTCATTGAACCCTTTTATGGTGGCTCCCACAAACAGCTGATGGATCTTCTCCAAGAAGAGCTACAAGAAGATTGTGTCCTCTGCACACTCCCAGCCAAGAAGTGGCATTGGAAGGCACGGACTTCTGCTCTTTATTTCATGCAAACAGTGCCAACAAGTTCTAATTACAGGTAACCAAGGGATTGAGCAATTTCTAAACTCAAATAACACAGATGCCTTCAACCAGGTCTCTTGAACTTACTCCTTGTGCGTATGCAAGGGTGCATGTGGGAGCAATTACGGACTTGCAGTGGGCAGCACAGGTTTTTCCTCTTGGCATATAACTGAGAAATTACATGTTTTAGTTAGAATTTCCTAGACTGTTTTGTCTTGCATCTCCAGCCCATGGAAGTCTCTCAGTATCTGAGTACCTGATATCTATACATGTATGTGTATCTCTTATTTGAAATTTATCGTGTAAACTCAGTCATTCTGAAAGGTTTAAACTGTGCTTCACAGATTAGGCTGAGAGATGGCACAGATGTGAACACTGCAAGCTTCCTCACATACCCTCCCGTGTATCTGTTAGCAAGTCTGATTTATCAGTGTCCTGCTCAGGCTGACCTGGAGGATTAAGGGAGCAGTTTTATCTTAATGATGGTCCAGTTCAGAAACGTGCCAGCAACTGTGGGTGTCAATTATACATTTATGTAAGTAGCAAATTTCCATCAGCTACAACCTGGGCTGATAAAAACAGGCGATTTAGGTCGACAAGATAACTGTCAGATAGTGAGAATCAGCCCCTCCAGAGCCAAGCTGTCTCTAAACCCAGCAGTTTTGCTTGGCCTACCTGATCAGATGAGATGTGGCGAGGTGATTGTCTGGAGCAGTGAGATAGAGTTTTGCTCACAGCATGCAGAACATTGTGTGGGCACTGTGCACCTTCATGGGGAGAGACTGTTCATGCACAGGATTCTTTTAGCATGAGCAGCTGCAGAATGAACTTCAGGAGGACTCTGAGCACACCTGAAGGATGTGCCAATGAGTCACAGTTCAGAATTGGGTATTTTTTGCCATGAGCGAGTAGGTGCTTCCTGAGGAAGGAATATCATTTTTCAAGAGCAGATTTGTGCTGTAGAAGGCTGCATTTGCTCAGTGTTACCCAGTACAATGTCTAAGCTGTCTTGGAACACATATTGTGTAAATGTGCACCTTTCCTGTGCCTGCTTTTGGCTCCCATTTAAAATAATCTCCCACCCCAAGCCAAACGTTATAATTAATTTTCCCCGTTTTGTCTTGTGCGAGGCATTCAGTGTTGGTTTCCTCTTGCTTTCTTTTTGCAACAGTTTTGTTTTGGAGGAGTGTACATGACAAACTGTTATGTAAATTTGTCTTGTATCACAACCACATCCTCCAACGCATCACAATGTTATCTGTGTTCCTTCAAGGTCAGCAGCCCAAGCTGTCCAGCACTAACTGCATTAAACTAATCAGACATCACTCAAAGACATACACTTCATTAGTTTAACTTACAGTTACATTGACCTAAGATAACTTAACTCCAATTTGTCAAGTAACCCACATCTTGGGGAAAGGGGGAGGGAGCGCTGACAAAAAAAAAACCAAAAAAAGCAAAATCCCACAAAAAACCTAAGAACCCAACAAAAAACCCTCAACCCAGCAGCCTGAAAACTCACATGAAGTTAATAAACTTGCAATCTGTCATAGTCTTATGTGCAAATACAACCTTTACTGACAGCAAATAAATCTGATCTAACCAATGGAGCATCTTAAGGAGAGGAAAGCGTTTTCTTTGCCGGTGCTGTTCGGGTTGGAGCAGAGGGAATCGAGCAGTCAAAGTTGACAAAGATGCGATGGTTAAAATAGAACTTGTACCTTGTCCTCGCAGGCAGCATAAAATTTTAGGATCGAGGGCTGATATGGCTGGTGAGAGGAAAACTGATTAGAGGTACCTTCTACTTTACTTGCACATTTTTAATGCTTGTTTTGTAATTGAATGTTTCGATTATTTTATTAAATTGAAAGTATAAGTGCATCAGATTCAACCTAGTAAGGATGACTGCTCTCCTATTAGAAAACACATTGATTAAAATTAATTTTAATTCTGTTATTTCTAAGCTTTCTAATAACCACTGAAGATCAACTTCCCAGGTAGTAATGCTGGCAGTACAGCATGTTTGGAATTGCACATTTAAATATTTCAACCTTCTCATGAAAATACCAAATTTGCATTACTTATAATATTGATATTATTTACAGAAAAAACCCCATTGCTTTATAAGTGCTTTCCATAAATGTGACATTTCGTAAATACCTTGTTTTTATTTGTATGTTTTATAGTGCAGAAAGGTCACAGGTATTTCAAGTGCAAACACTTGTGATAGTGGAGCTGCCTTACTAAATCTTTATGTTCAAACTGTACTTTATTTCAAGATCCTGGTGTGTGTGAGAAGTAATACTGATGTTATTTAGTCTGATGTTAGATGTATTTTAGAGAAGTAGTGTGGACATGTTTCAAAGAACTTAGACTTCTATCCATATAAGCTGATTTTTGGTAGCAGGAAGGTTTGTTAGTTTAAATGTGACACTCAGTGAGTTAATGAATAGCCTTAAAAAGTGCTTTTGAAACAAAGGATGCAGTGCAGAGCCGTAGATGTTAAATTCAGACGCTCTGCAGTGAGCAGAGAGTTTCTGTGATGAACTTGCTAATTGTTTTGTTAGAGGGCAGACGTGTCCTCCCTTGAGCACAAACTAAAGCTGAGTTGGTAAGGAACAGGGCATTTAATGTTACTTCTGTGAACTGTACGACCGCTCTCTTGGTGTGCGGGAACATGATGTTCCCAAGAACGTGGAGATCTCCCTGGGATTGTCACAGGGAGAAGGTGTCCTCACCCTCCACGGGGAACACACAGAGCTGGTACGGAAAATATCGGACACTCGGTGTTTGCTCTGCAGCACTGCCTGGATTTATATTAATTCCCTGATGTGATTCTGTGCTGCATTTCTCCAGAAAAGTTTTGCTTTCCTTTTCTTGGCTGTGTTGAGCAATATGTTAAACCAGCTCATGTTTTTCTTCTCCTTTTTCTTCTCCTCGTGAGAGGAGCTTGGGAGCCCTGAGGAATGGGAAGCCCAAGCATGCAGAGTCCCTTAACTTAGAAGGCCAGAAGGAGAATTTAAAGGTGGATCACTTGCCTGGAGATCTTGAAGTGATCACAGAGATTGATGTGCAGCAGCCACAGACTGAGTTTTAATTGCTCAGAGTCACAGATGATTTTTCCTTAATTGGAAAGAAGGTGTTTGGACGTTGTGTTGGTACGAGGAGTTTCGCTCTTGTCGTGGCAGTTTCCAAATCTCAGCATTTGAAGTGCACTGAAAAAGGGAGGAATCACTGTCTGCATTCTCTAGACAAAGTTTTCAACCATCTGGGAGTTTTCTTAGCAGTTGGTCGGATATTATCTTCATTCCATGGATTTGGAAGGTCCAGCAGAGCCTCCTCAGGCTGCTGGCACTCTGCAGAGCTGCTGTGCTCACTGCTTTGTCTCCCAACTTCTTCAGACAGCTTCAACTCCTTGATAAATGTGGGTGTCTGATCTTTAGCCTAAAGTTGTTTTCTATCGCACACAGCAACTATTCTGTAATTCTAGAAAGCATGTTAAAAAAAATATTTTTAGCCTTTTTAAAATTCTTAATTCAAGGGAAGTTCTCAAATTTGAAAATACTGTTGCACAATTTAATGAAAACAAAAAATGCTTTTCTTTTTGCTGTAATTATTTTATTACAGTGAACAATCTATTAAATTACAGATAGTAAAACAGTGGTATGACACATTTGATGAAAGGAGTTTATCTTTTAGGAGCTATCCTCTACAAAGGAATTCAGTCTGCAGAAAAAGTTAGCATAAGACTGCAAAACAGAGCAACTAAATTCAGTGTAGCTTCCAGTGTGTTTTAATAGCACTGCTAGATTATTTTAAATATATATATATAAATATTATGTATAACATTCAGTATTGCCCCCCAGATAGCTGTTCATATGAATAAAGATTTTATTTGTAACAGATTCTAGCCCTGAAATACCCCTAGGGTAAATGTTAGCATATATATACCCCTTGATATCTGACAACTATATTTTAAAGACAAATTCTGTGCTTTTTATGTTTTACAGAAGAGAAAACAAATTATTGTTTTCAATTAATAGACCTCTGAAAAAAACCCCCAACCTGGGGGTGGTGTTCAGCAAAGGAGAGTATATTTCAGCTCTCTATATAATGTAGATGTGGTTGTTTCTTGATTGTTTTTCTTTCTTAATAGTCTATTAAAATCTACTAGATATAAGACTGTTTCAGATCTGATGCTTTTGTTCTATTCTATAAAGAGAAAATGCATTATTATAGAGTGGATTTTTTATTAGCTGGTGGGCTGTGTTCCCTAAATATCCTAAAAATGCAACCCTTTACATTTTTTTTTTCAGTGAGTAGTTCAATCCTACTGAAAACATAACACTGTGGGAATGTGTGACCACTTGCAAGCTTGAGGATTTAACTGTTTTCTAGATGTTTTGTTTTCAGAAACATTCCTGCATGCCCTGGAGAAGGTGTTTGAAGATGTCATCCAAAGGAGGGCAGGGCAAATTTCATTAAATCCAAATACATAGATCCCCATTAGTGCTGGAGACATTCCTGCCTGTTTATATTTTTCTGAGAAATACTGGAAATGTTTATATAATCTTTGTAGGAACTGCAATAATTTGTCCTGCATTTGAGGCCTTCCTAGAATTTGGTCCTCATAATGCTCAGGTAAGGAATGAATAAATTATATGTAAGAGTAGTACATAAGTTAAAAGAAGATAACCAATTACCTACAAATTAAAAGAAAAAATTTATCTGATACTGTTTGGGATTTTTAGGGCATATTTTATGGTGTTTGCTTCTATATATAGGTGAATAAACATAAACCTCATTTATAGCATTAACTACTAAGAGTGTGTATTTTGATGTTACTGCTCAAATTCACTGCATTTGAAGATGGGATGTGTCTGGTCTCTTTGGAATTACTGAATAATTTTCTGCCCAGAGGTTGTTTTGGTTTCACCCCATGTCTTTGTTGCTCTGTGTGTTTTAGCTGCAGTTCTGTGTGGGGCACAGTGGAATGTGCTCCTGGAGAGGAAGGGAAGGTGTTCCTGGAGATCCCTTGTGCTTTGATGAGCTGATATAAAGGCAGGAATATATAAGGTGACTAAATGTAATATCCCGTATCCCGTAAGGACAGGGTTCAGGTCTCACAGACCGTGTTGTTCCAACCCCTTTGCCGTGGACAGGGGCACCTTCCACTAGACCAGGTTTCTCCAAGCTCTATCCAAGCTGGCCTTAAACACTTTTTTGATTAAAAATACCACATGGGTGTAACTCACTGATGGGTACAAATCTCCACATTCTCACCTTGTGGTGGAGGTGCCCCAAGGAAGGCGTGGGACCCCCTGCTTCACCCTGTGCTCTGCTTTTCTGCTCCCTTGCTGAACAAAGGGTCGTTACTTCTTTAATTCCATTAGCGCTAAACTTGCTCATGTGTTTTTCCCCCCTGAACAAATAGTTTTGAGTTGACCCAGGTTAGTTCACACGGGCTGGTGCAAACGCACACACGTTTGTCCTGCCCACGCTCCGAGGGAGCTGGCTGGGAGTTCGCTCCGCTCCGGGGGCCAGATGGCCGTCCTAGCACCACGTTGAGCCTAAACCAATAAACCCTACTGAGATACGAGACACAGGCACCATGTACTGAGCTAAAACAACTTGGTGACTTCTGACCAGAGCTGGCTGGTGTCCAGCCAGCTTCGAGTGTAAGCACAGAGAACATACGTCCATATGGAATGGCATGAAGCTCCTCCACTCGGCACAGATGATGCCCTCCACTGCTGTAGCCCTGGATAATAGAGGGTGTCCCAGCCTGGGTAAGGGGTGTGAAATTCTCTCTGCTGAGGGAGAACTTGGAGGCCATCTGATGCTGGAAAAGCGTAACATGGGAATGCATATGTAAAACTGAGTTTTGTTTGATTTAGGTTACTATCGCCCCAAACCTGTTCTGGAGACTTCTCCTGAAAAATGTTAACGGTCAGAGAGAACTTGTGAAGGGGAGCAGATTATCAAATGGATTTGAGAATGATTTTTAACAGAATGCTAGTATAAATCAAGATGTGTAAGTTAACAGAAAGAAGGTTTAGAATAATAATTGATTTGCTTTTTTTTAATGGCAAAGATAGTGTAGAGAAAAGCAAATGATTAAATAATTGGTAAAAAAAATTTAGTCTGGTAAAAAGATTTGACGCAGTAAAAAATTAGGGAAGGTCTAGAGGA
Source organism: Irena cyanogastra (assembly GCA_013397155.1). NCBI lineage: Eukaryota > Metazoa > Chordata > Aves > Passeriformes > Irenidae > Irena > Irena cyanogastra. The sequence continues at coordinate 58,266 of VWZV01008318.1, forward strand.
AAATAATTTTCTATTGAGGATAACAGCACTGCTGTTGTTTCTCTGCTCACAACCAGACTGTGAAAATTTCCTTTTCAATGTGATGGAGAGAGGCTGCCTAAAAAGTTTTTGTGAAGCTGATGAAGGAGGTGGGATGTCCTTTTGAGGGAGATGAATTCTCTTGCTCTGAAGGGCCAGAAACAATGCTCTGGTGCTCAAAAGTCCTTGTACAGCACCATGATTTAAGAACAAATGTTTTTTTTATTCTTAGCGCTGGCTGCCGAAAAACTTGGAGGGGGCGATCCAATAAGAACAGCAAAAAAAAATCTTCTAAGAAACAGGACAAAAAACCTCCCAAGTAAACTACCTGAAATTTATTCAGGCAGACAGCAATGTGATCTTAAACATTCACTTTGCATTAATCAACTTTGCCTCAGATAAAATGCTGGCAGATGGTAGCTATTCATTTTAAAAGTGACAGGTTTTCTTTACGTTTTTGTGTGGAAACCCCCACATGCACTCTTCCCTCCAAAAACTTTACTTGGTTAATTTGTCCAACATGCCTTTTTTTTTTTTTTCCCCTCCTTAAATACACTCCCATTATTAGGCAATTTCACAATTTGGAGAGTTAAAAGAGGGTTTAGATGAGTTTAAACGCAGGCTCCTTCCTTTGAAGTCAGGGGAAGTGTATGTATGGGAGCTGAGTTTTGGCAGAAGTGAGCTGGGAAGGATGGAGACGATGTGGGGAAAGGTGCCGGGCCGGGAAGGACGCGGGCTGGGACTGCTGGGTGATCTCTACAAAGTGCTAATGTGAAATGGCAGTTGTCTGTTTGATGTGTAAAAGGTTTGCTGAAATTCCAGCAAAATGTTCTGATGAGAGAAGGAAAGAACAGTCTGGGTTTTCAAACCCTAGCATGTGTTTTCCTTTATGTTCTCAAATGCTGGGTGAAATCCTTATTTTTCTTTCTAAAATGAATTTTATGAATCACCTGGAGAATTGATATTTACATTGCTGGCAGTAAAATGTAATGAAATTGTGCATTATGATTCAGTATTCCTGCACTTAGGATTTTAATGAGGGTTTTATCTGTCCTTTTAAATGGTTGCTGTGTATATATTTTATTTCTAGATTAGTTATGGATTACATTTCTATTTTCAAATAATAAACATATACACTACTATATTATAAAGGATATGATACTTTCCACAATTCGTTGTCATTCCAGCCCATAACACTAATTTGATTTTCCAAAGGGGAAGTAAAAAAAGCTTTAGTTTGCATCTAATAAAGAGGAAAATATTGATTTTTTTTTTTTTCTGGTGCTGCTTTTTTTCCTAATCTCAGGTTGGTTTTTTTTTTTTTTTTTAACTAAGAAGTAAGTATTACAAATTTTGTCAATGCTTGCTTTAGATTTATAGCTTTGTGTTCTGGTGTCATAAATTACTAATTTTCTTAATGAGTACTCACAGCTAGACTGAGTTTTGTGAATTGATGCATAATGAAGAGGAATTTTACATTGTACAAACTGTTTTTAGCAAAGCAATTTTGGGAGAAGACCTACCTTAGCACTAATATAAATATATATGTATACTTTGAGGGGGGTTGTTTTGGCAAGCTTTAACTTGACCCAAACACATTGAAGTTTGAAAGTCTTGGTTCGGGTAGTTGGGACATCTCAGTTTCCAGTCTTCAGCAGACTGAATCCAGAGGCCTTTCCTTACCTATTTCAGCCCAAGTGTCTCTATCTGAGAGCCAGCTTGGATGGAGCTTGGAGCACAAGGTTCCCATGGCAGGGGATTTGGAACTGGATGATCTTTAAGGTCCCTTCCAACCCAAACTGTTCCAGGATTTTTCTTCTACATCTGCTTTTTATGCCAGCTGAGGGCTGTTAGCACCTGCTGTGGGTGTCCGTGAGTTTCAGTGTGGATTTTGAAGGTGCTGAACAGGTTCATGGTCACTCTGGAAAACATGCCCAGAGGTGTTTTCTGGTTTTTATCTTCTTGATTCCTCTGGGATTCCAAGATTGAATGTCCCTAAGACAAGGCTGGAGTCCATTGGATGCTCTCCAAGGCATCACCTCCTGCTGTAGTGCCATCTGAGGGACTCAGGCCATGATCTTGGAGCTCATTCTGGTGTGAGCTGAGGCACGGTGGGTGAGGGTGGTTGTGGATGGATGGTTGCTTCAAAAATGCCATTTTTTATCAAACAGAAGTGTTAGCCTAAACAAAAACCATATAATTTTGTGGATTATTAACTCGTTTCTTCCCTAAACACACAACACATACGTAGACAGGAGTTTGGTTACAATCTCTGTGCCAAATTGTGCCACAATGGGAAACATTTAATTTAGGATTGATTTCTGACTCCCCCATACCACAGTTTGATCAATTTATTTTCTCCTCCTCTTCCCTTTTATACATCTCAACCTAAGTATTGGTAGGTTTTGAGTCATTGTGATGATGAATTTAACTTCCCTACAAAAAACAATTAGGAATACATACATTGCATCTATTAATTGGAATATCTTTGATGAATACAAAGCAACTGAAAGGCTTTTTTTTGTCCATCTTTCTGTAATGAGGATTTCCACAGTTTCCTTTTTCCCTTGGACAGTATTTTTCCTTTCTTGCCTTTGTCCTTTGTCCCTGTCTTTTCCTCCCTTCCTCCTGCACATTTACTCTGATGGTCCAGTGGACACAGTCATTTTAAAGAATGCTTTCCATTTCAGAGCACTGACTATTTTTATTGTTTATGTTTATAACCTTGCCTTCTTGTTCATCATTTTTTGTTTTAGCTCTCTTAATTCCCATTTTACTTGTTGCACGCTTGAACTTTTATTTCTGTCTAGTTGCCACTTGAAGAAAGAATGAAGGAAAGAAACAGCAGTGGACACAACATCAAAAGCAAATACATGGTTTTCTTGTTGCAGAATTACTGGAAGAATGCATTCCTTTTAACAGTATGTCCAAGAATTATATGGGGAAAAATGTATTTAGAGTGGAGCTCTCACATCACCTTACCTGATGTAACTACATCAGTCCTTTAAATCAGTGATTTACCAAATGTTTTAAACAGAAAAGGTATAAATTATTATGGGTAGAACAGTAGAAAATTAATTTCAAATTCTACTTTTCTTGCAGTTAAATGGCATTCCTACTGATTTCTGTTAATGTGTTTTCTGTGAGTGCTAATATTTTTTATATAGCATACTCTATGGAAAAGTATATGTATCTAGTTAGAATATGGAAAAGTCTTCATTTATTTAGGTATTATGTAATAACATGAAAAAATTCTGAACACATAACTATGTATATTGTATATGGAAAAACTAAAAAAATTGAAGGGGAGTAATTTGAGAACATCTCAATTTTTTATTTATGTAAGAGAATATCCCATTTTTAATTAAAGATGAAATTTAAGAATGGTAAATGGGACCATTATCTAGTAACAGTTAGTTTGCAGGCATTTTTTTCCAAATGTTCTGCAGATTGCTGCAGGTTTGACAGTGCCTTTGGCTTTTGTGAGCAAAATGCATTTCCTGCTCGTGACAGAAGAGTTGTAACTCACTAAACATGGAGCCGTTAGCATGCATGGCCACATCTCTATGCTTAAACCCTGAGGAACTGAATTATTTTAAATTATTTTTAATGCAGAAATTTCCTGGTAGTCAATTTTATTCAAAACCTAACAGTTAAAATTTTATCTGCCAGATGAATTTTGAGAAGTATTGCTAAAGGTGCTAAAGCTATCCAAGAAAAGATGAATTTTGGGGGAGATTTTGGCAGGTCTTTGAAGTTTTTTTTTCCTTTGGTAGTAGAGTGACCATTTTCTTATGGTTCTTTCCTTCTTTTAGTTTACCACTTGAATTCCTTCTTTGTTGCCATCATCCTAGACTAAATTTGGTTCCAATTTGTTGTTACATCCTCAGGTCTTAGCTGTATCAAAGGGGTATCAAAGTGGGAGGAAAAAAGGTGGGTAGGGAGGAACTTGAGTTACCATGAAGTGTTGGGCCTCTCTTGGTATTTGACTCTCAGTTATCCCAAATAGCAAATATTTGGTGTCCTCATATTTCTGCATGACTTTCTCAAATCTTCAAGGCCCTGACTGGGAGAAGTTCACTTGTGTGGGGTCAACTGGCCATTACTGATGACTTAAGTGATGTTTTCCAGTCAAAAGACTTTTTGGAAGAGGACTTGATTACACAGCCCTCATCTTTACCTCCTCCAGACTCTTGTGTTGCCATCTACTCAATGTGGAATCTGGTTTGCAGCAGAACTTGCTCTTTTAAGGTTTAGTATGAGCCCTGCAGAGAATCCTGTGGGCCCAGCCTAGGCCAGGATTGGTTTTCAGTGGTTTCTGTGGCTCTTGAAGCATTCAGGACTGAGGTGCTGTAAACACAGGCCTCAGGTCTTGTCCTCAAAAGCTCCATAGGCAAGAGTGGTGGGGAGGAGTGTCAGAAAAGAGTGATTCACTTGCCACAAGTGAATCTGGAAAACTAGAGTCTAATGAAATTATTGAAATTTACATTGTGAGTTAGAAATAGCATAACCTACATTTTCTTCCATTTTTTTTCTAACATGGAGCAGAGAACCTGAAGCATGGTATTGCCTTGAATTAATGCTCGTTCTGGTGTAAACACACTGGAAAATATTTTTATATAGTTTTACATTTCAGTACAGAAAAAAAAGTTAGATTTTAATCATAGACTCAGAATCGTTAAGGTTGGCAAAAATGTCTAAGAGCATCAAGTCCAACTGTTAACCATGCTATGCTATGATGAGTGGAATATAAATTCTGCATTAAAGTAAGCATCTGTACTTGAAAAATCCTAATTTCCAATGCTAACAGCTGCATGGAAGGTCATTGACATTGCGGAGTGCGTGGGGTCTCTGGGGCTCAGCGTGTTTGAAGTCAATATTTATGGTGCCTCTGTACCTCCTGTCATTAGCAGGAGGTTTTCAAGGGACTGTTCTTAGATTATATTTTGCACATGGCTCTTGTTTTCCTAGATACTGATTGGGAAAAAAGTGAAGGATGTAATAGTTTTCCTGTCTGCCGATGGGTGATGAGACCAACATGTTGGGGCCATGGGTGGAATCAGGGTGAATGAATTGGTGGCAGGGAGGGAGTTTGAGATGCTTGTGTGCTTCCTGCGTTTTTAAGGAGTATAAAGGCTATTTCAGCTGTTGAGATGAAGCTCAGCAGCTGCTCTGCAAACTCCTAATGTAGCAGGGGACTGGGTTTTCTTTATCTCCAGAGTTTTCCTCTGGTCGCAGATACTGCTGGGGCTCCACGTTTCTGTTAATCCATAGTTTTTAAATGGCGTGGTTGATACAGAGGAATAATGAAAATGTTTTTTATTGGATAAAATGGGATTTGGAGACAATACTGTTGCCTATTAATTGCTAGGTACAGACTAAGGCTCTGAATGATGAAGAGGAAGATACAAAAGCTGTGTGCACCGAGCAAATGCTTTGCTGTGCAGCCAAACAGCTTTGCACCACACTCTGGGTTGTTACAGCATCACTGTGGTATTTGCCTTCCCATTATCTCTCCAGTTCACTTTTCCATGGTGTCTTGTCGATGCATATTTTATTTTGTTTTAATTTTTTAAAAGTATTATTTTACTTGTTTTGCCTTCCAGCATGTGGTTTAAAACTGTAACTTCATTGCCACTTGCATACAATAGCTTTCATTTTGTCTTTGAAATGCAGAGGGGTATTTACTGTGAGCAGTAGTGTATCCAAGGTAGAATATTTCATGTTTTTGCAGATTGCTAGTATTACATGCCAGAGCAGCCTTCTGACCATGAAGCCCAGCCACGTTTGTTCTATTAGCTGCACTTCAGAAGTATTTGTTTAGTTTTTTCCTCAGATGGATAACCAGTATGGAACATTCTGTCCACAGAAGTCTTATTAAAGAGGTTAGAGCATCCTGCTAATTAGAAAAAACTAATTAGGCAGATTGTTGAGCCTGTAACCAGAATTTTATATTTTAATGGATTTTGAAATGCTGTGTGGTCCCTTTTCCTATTGTAAAACACACTTATTTCCTTTTAAATGTCTGGAAACAGTCTTTTTGAGGAGGTTATGCATTCAGAATAAGAAAGCAGTAACATTTTAATTTTTGAATTTATTAAATAAACTGTAGGAGAACATACACTGTAAAATAGGTGAAACCATTAATTCATACCAGACTCTTACTGTGGCAGAAAAAATTCTTTGGTTACCTTCCTGTTGGTAGGTTTCGAGTTTAACTGCCCCAACGAGGAGTTGAATTAAGTTCATGAGAAGAAACAATATAATTTGTGGCTGTGTTAAAATTAGACTTAGATGGTACAGAACTCACAAATTACTCTTTGCTACTTCAAGCTAAAATTCATTGACCACTGTTTCACTGAGCCTTGGGAAGTTTATCATGTTTAAAGCTGGATCCAGTCCATTTTTGAGTGCTCTTGTGGTGCTGTTAGAGACTTTTGGTCTGGAAGCTGAAAAATGAGCTCGTTCTCTGCCACGGAGTGACCTGGAAGCAAAACCGTCGGGGTTGGTTGGGTTTGAATGGTTCACATCTTAATTCCAGGTTTGCAAGGTGCCATGAGGAAAGTAAGGCATGTTTGTGGCTGAGGACAAAATGCTGGGTTGGAGAAACATTTAAAATATATATATTTAAGATGGATTTCTCCCTACCATCTACCTTTGAACTCTCTTTCAACTGTGCACTGCTACAAACTTTAATTAGTTGTAACCTTTTTTCAGGCTTGTCATTCTGCATTTTGCAAAATGCTCTGGCTTGTGGAGCAGCCGTGTGGCCGGGAGCCGTGGGCAGTGACCTGCAGTCTGTGTCAGGACCATCCTCTGAGATGGAATTCAAGGTACAGATGTTGCAGTTGGTGACACGAGGTTGGCGGCCATCTGGAAGGTGGCCATCTGCTCCCTCCTGCAGCAGCAGAGCACCACGCTTTTGGGGGCCCCTGTCCCTTCCTGTCACAACCTGCGTCAAGACAATTCAGAATTGCCTCTTTGAAGCCTGGTTTGGGAATATTGGCCGGCCAAGTGCTTGGCACTTAGAGGAGTAAAGGGTTAGGAAGAGAGAAACAAATACTTCTAGACAAGATTTAGAAATGAGCTGTCTGAAAGGACTTCAGTAAAGCACTGGAAGACTTAAGGTATGTGGCTCAGATCTGGAAATGTAGGAGAAACCATGGAGCAAAGGGAGATGCAGCTTGCTATGCTGATAAAAAACAGGTAGAAATGTCCCATTGGAGCATGGAGCTTGCTATTATTTTGCTTATGCATCAGGAAATGTATGGGTTCTGTTGCATATGAAAACAGAACTGTGGATACAGGGACTGGAGGATGGAGCAATTAGATCCCTTTCAGGAAAACCTTTGTACTTCCAGTCCAAGGAGGCTGAAAAGAAGGCAAAGATATTGCAAGACTTGTATTTGTGGTGTCAGTCCTGCACAGCCAGACCTCCTATATTTGCTGGTGTGTCAACTCTGACTTTGGCCAGTCAGATTTGTGTTCAGCGTCTGTGCTGACCTGTAGGTTCAAACCCTTCCATGCTCCTGGAGTTCAGTCTTCAGCCTGAAACCTGGCACTGTTATCAAGCAGACAGGTCTAGGTAGTTAGCATGATGTCATGTCTCTTCATCAGTTTATGGCACAGGGCTGAAATTTATGGCCATAAATATTTTAAATTGTTTTTGTTTGGCTTCTTGGGGAGAAGCATTTCCATGGGTGAGAGGTTGTTTTGTAAGAGGCTCCCCTATATGACAGATCATATGGATGGTTTCAGTATATAGGGAGCTTGCACCCCTTCAATGTCATAGGTTGGAATTGTTAAAGGCACTTAACAGCTTTACAAATTCTTGTTTAATTACTGGTCATTATTCTGAAGTGGATGACTCATTTAGCCTGTAGTGATGGGAGGTGTTCTGGCCCTCTATATATTTCTACACATACATATTTTTGTTCCTAAGCACCACAAAAATGTCTGTTTTCTTCTTGTATATCTCATTTCCTGGGCTGATACAAAGAAAATGGATCTGAGAAGGGCTATGGAATGAGAAAGGGGATGTCGAGAACAAATTTGCATCAATCTGGATGGCTCTTGGTGCACACCTGAACTCTGCCATTCAGTTCTTACCTGGAAGGGTATGTAATGCTGTAATAAATTGATTATCTATTAGTCCATTCTTCTGTATTGGTATTTCAGATTAGAAAATGGGCAGGACAATGTGGAATTCAATGCTTAACAATGGTCTGACATGGTAAAGTGTTTAAATTAAGCTTTAAACTAGTTCTGGATTAGCTGGCATCAGCTTTTCTTCCCTCAGTTAACGCTATATGTCCTTCACTGTGACATTCTGTGTGTCCTGGTGAAGGCCCATTGCAGAAGCAGGACTTTGAATTTACCAGTCTGTATCACTTAGTCTTGTTGCATGGAGATCTAAATAAATTTGCATCGATGTCAATAAATGGGGATGTTTTGAACCTTGACTTTCTAATGCTTCACAGTTGGGTGTTTTTTTCCCCTGCTTTGTCAAGAAGGATGACTGTAGTAAGACCATGAGCTGATTACTCCCTGTATTAGATAATCATTTCTTAATGTGGGAGGGATATTAAGAAGAATAGATGTGAGTGCTCTTGGAAAACTCTTTATGGAATAAGTTTTAAGCACTGCTGTTAATGGGATGCACATTCCCTTTCATGCTGAGTAAGGCAGAGCTTGGCTGTATATACAGGACAAAAATCAAGGAGGTCTTAGACACACTTACAAAACGTGGTGACTCTGTCTTTAAAAGTTGTCACTGTTGCTGTGATTGCATTGCCACCTCTGGATTTTAGGTGGGCAGTAGCTGAGTTCAATTAAAGACTACCATTACTTCCATCTAGACCTGTTTCTGAAGCACCTCGTTGTTCCCCCCACATCATGTGTTTGTCTTATGATGTGCCAGTGGCAAATAATTCTGAGTTTGACCTAAAATTTAGAAAACCCTGCCTGTTTTCTATGTCCATGTCAGTGGCAGAGGCTGCTGGGTGCAGGGAACAGAAGGAGGATGAGTGGGGGTACCGGAGGGATATTGAGTGTCCTGATGGAAAGGCACTGCATCAGTTACCAACTAATCCTGGCTTTTCTTGGGAGAAGCTTGAATCATCTTTAGAGATGAAATGTCTGTTCTGAATGAAAAGCTAGTTTGATGGATGGAGGCTTTTTCCCATCAGACATTTTAAAAAGAATCCAAAGGGTTTTGGGGATGGCTGTTCCAGTTTGTTGAAGTTTCTTCAGTATGGAAAAATAGGGACTTAGGAATTAGTTAGCCTTAGAGTAAGGTAAGATCTTGTTGAAGTGTTTTTAGGGATTATTTTTTGTTTGGTTGGGGTTTTTTGGTTGTAAAAGGTTTTTCTGGATTATGTAACTGAAGTCAGGACAAGATACTACAACTCTAGTGTATTTTATGGGATGCTCTGAAGGATAATCTGGAGGATGTTTGTGAGGGGAGTGGTAATAGTAGGAGAATAGAAATACTGACTTTATTTTTAAAATTTTTTCTTAGTATTCTGAATCTTCTTTTAATTTTGTAAGCTTTTAAAAACATTTAGGTTGGTTTGTAATGGTATATTCTCAATGGTTTGTTTTTCTAATATTGTTTGGTGAGCTCTAGAATGGCTCTGTCATTCCCAGCAGCTTTTCATAGAAACTTTTCCCCCAAGTAAGTGTTTCTAAGATGCTTTCATTATGAAAGCCCTTGAAGTTAAGATAAGTTTAATTTTTTTTTTAATTTTCCCCTGTGTTGGCATATGAATATTGTTTTGCCCTAGTGGCACTCCCCCATTTCAGATTATTTTCTACCTCTGCATATGATGTGATTTCTTGTTCAAGTGAATGACAAGATGATGTATGACACACTTGAGATGGTATTGAGCAGAGTATAGTTGGAAAATTGCAGTGATAATTTTCTTTTTACATCTCAAACTTACATGCCATTGAGGGGGAAAAAAAGAAGTGCAATAGCAAATCAACAAAAAGCATAAGGGGAAACCTAGAAAAATTACAGGGAAATTTCCATAACAGATACACAAGTAGTGCTGCTTTAATAATGATTTCCTGTCATGAACTATTTTTATCATTTGCCAGCTCTCTGACGTGGCATTCTATTTAACATTTTTGAGAGCCATGTTTTAATCAGATTAAGCTCAAGGAAACCGATAGGTATCTGTTTGGCTCATGACTTGTGCTTCTGTTTCTGATTTAGTCACAAGACTATTGTTGCTGGAATCTTTTAAACCCCGTTTTGCTTCCACTTGCAGCCAGTGTGTGAGCCTGGAGGTTGAGTGCCAGGGATTTTCGTGATTTAAACACACAGGGCTCGTTATGGAATTATTTTGTAAATTAAAGAAGACTGGTACAAACTGTGTCTTTTCCCTCGTATGATTAAATGGCTAAAAATAACCATCTATTTTTAGTTTCAGGTGCGGTAATGTTTCTTAGGAACAAACTCACTCAAAGCAGTTTGCTAGGAGAGGCTGACCATGAGCAGTTCTGCATTCTGATCCACTTAAGGAAAGCAAAAATCCTTAATAAATGTGGATGTTCTTGCATCATTTTATATAGTGTGCAACATAATGATGCTTTCCATGCAAGAGATATTGTGAGAATAAAATATAAATACCTGTATTTTTAACTTTTGTATTTCCAAATTTTTCAGTCATTTTATTAAATGAAAGCAGAAAAGTTTCTAAGCAAAACTCCTATTGTCTTCAATACTGAGCACATCCTGAATATTTAGGAAATTAGAAAAAAATAAAAGGTGCTGCATAACATTTGGAATCATGGTTGTGCTTGGGTATTAGTGAATTTAGCACCTCATTTGGTGTCTCAGCATCTCGGAGCACAGGGGAGGACCAGCAGCCTGGCTTTTAAAAAGCTCAGTCTATCCATATTTTCCTAATTTCCAGAGGAAAAAAAAAAACCCATGTATTACATTTCTAATGACCCCTTTTGTCTGTTACAAATGCAGAGAGATTGTATTCAACAGCTTGGTTTGTGTGGTGTCTTCCTGCAGTGTATTATTTATTTGGTCGACGTGTTCGAAAACTGCAAGCGTAAGAATTAATAAAGGTTATTAGTTACTTTCCATAATAAAATTAGCTGACCTTTAAGAGCATTATACAGAGGCTGTCTAAGTGGAAAAATGACCGAGTGCATTTTTATTCTGGTAGCCATTTCGATTACTAAATCTTACAGTCACAATATAGAAACTACGTGTGGTGATTAAATGTGGCTCTTGACTGTATATTTGCAGACAACAATGAAATAAGTGGAATTTTTGTGTTCAAGACAGAATTTAACCCCTTGGTTACGATTTCACCCACATCTTGTGTTTGGTTCCATTTGAAGAACACAAAAAAAAACCCCACAAAAACAAAGAAAATGCAACTTAATTTTTTAAAATCGAGTGTCCTTTGGAAGCGGCAGCGCCGGGAGTTTGCTGTGGTTTTTCTGGAGCGTGATGATGTGCAGATTCCTGGAGCAGCCTGACTTGGGTCTCTGTCAGGCTACACTCTGTAGCTGGGGGCATACAGCTCACTCAGTCAGCCTGATAGTCTTCAGTCATCTCAATTTATATACCAGTTTAAAGGGAGACTTGCCATACAATCCAGTACTGGAACGTGAAGTGCATGTGCTCACTTGTATTTTTAGGTTGGGGACAGGATGCACCTCATTTGCAAAGTAACTGTTACAGCAAACTTCCTTAATTTTATTGTCTTTGTACTGAATAATTATGTTTTTAGCTGTGCCGTTATCTAAAAAAGATTTTATAAAGGCTTTAATCTTTATTGTTGTTTTTGAAACATTGATAATATGTATAATGATGATAGTACGGCTTGGATTGCAGGTGAACTTTAGATTGGCTTGTGCTGCTGCATTGTACTTTTTCAATTTTTGACTAAGTCTTATAACATTTGTTGAAATCCTTACAAGATATTCATCTATTTGTAGCATCATATAGGTCTGGCTCCCCATCTGTCTCTGTTTTTCATGACAACGAGGCTCTGGTACATTTTTTTTTTTTTTTAATTTTAGTTCTTATTCATTGAAGCCCACTGTAATACTGTTTCTGTCTTAGCTGTTTGTCCAATAGGTTGTATTGATCATTTGGGATAAAATAAAAGAGTTATTCTTAGGGCCAAGTATTAACCAGCTATCAGTGAATTCAGTTTAATTAGGTTAGTTTTTCTACCTTATGAAACTGAATGTAATCAGAATCCATTTATATGCTATTAAATAAATAAATAAATTACTAACCTAATGTAGTGCCAAAAGCTAAGAAATGTTGGGGAAGAAAAGTTCTTGACTGAATTATTTTCTGCTGGGCCATATTTATTAAGGATCTCATAGAGCTTTTATATTTTAAAAGTAAGTGTATGAATCTAAGGCTCAGATTCCCTCCAAATAAATCCTTATTTAACAGGATATCCCTGAGACTTTTTTTTCCCCTTCTCTTTTTGTTGATTTTTTTTTTCCTTTTTCACTATTGGCAAGGCTGACTGAAACAGTCTCATCTGGTTTAAGTAAAAAATCCTTGCATTACTTGGCGGTGGTTTCTTTTGTACGTGGTGCTTGGAGCTCCTTGAAGCCGGAGCGCACAGGAAATGCAAATCATGCAAATCATCCTCGTGCTGACGATGTACAGTGGCGTGATTGAGCAGCAGTACGTATGGCTCGTGGGCTGACCACATGAAAGGGCTCATTTAAAGACCAGATGAGCCCAAGCTGGCTTAAGTTAGACTATGTGTGAGCTTCAAAGCTTATAGAATAGCATCCTTTTTAAAAATAAATTTATTTTATTAATAACACCTGCGCTGAGTTCTTAAACAGTGAGAACATGTATAGATGAACGTTACATTGAGTAACAGGCCATGCTTAAATCAGAAGGGCAATATTGTTGTTTTTTTGGTTTTTTTTTGGTGGAAATTCAGGTATGCATTCATATGGGGGGAAGGTGACTGCAGTCTAATGCACTGCAAAAAAAGTCCAGTTCATGTTTGGTGTACATAAAACCCAACTCTTTTCTGCCTTTCAGGTAAAAATGAAAATAAATGGAAGATAAAAGGGAGTTTTTTCTGTGCAGCAGGGTTAAGAACAGGCTTTCTGTAAGTGCTTTTGAGTGCTGAGAAGAGGGAGGTTGATTGCTGGCTGCTTCGAATTTCTTGGTAACTGAGGAAAAAAGTCCTGCATATTATTTTTCATACTTCTGAACAGCTTTTTCAGTAGTTTCAGGGCTTTCTTTATCCTTTCAGTAAAGCTGAGCCCTTGTGCTTTGGACTCTGGACCTTGAAGATGGTTGGGAGAGCAGCTGTGGTGGGAATGCTGGGCTTCATCAGCAACCCTTGAGATGACCTATGGACACAACCTGAGTAAAGCCACAGGGGAAAAATGCTGGTAGAATAATAAACATTTTTTATATTAATCTGGCAACAAAAAGAGTGGCTGGGGTAGGTAACAGTGTCCTTAAAAATATTCTTACCTTTGGTAGTATCAACATGGGTGGCTCTCCTTCCTGTAGTGAGAGTCTTATTTCTTACACGTCTTTTTTGTTTTATACAGCCCTCATTCGCTTTCCTTTGGATGTTTTTAAAAGTTGAGAGTCATTCAAATAATGTAACATGACACAAAGCTGGAAAATGTCAATCTTGGACTGTTCCTGTGTCATCTTGTTTAATTTTTACTTGAAACAGTAGCCCTGAGGAGGTCTGCGGTGGGACTGGGCAGGACACTGCACTCCATCACCCTGACGGATATAATTCTGGCTTGATTTTTTTTCACTAAGTTCCTCACTCCTTCATTTTGTTCCTTCTGCTAATACACAGGAACAAGAGAGGACGAAAAAATGAATTTTTTTGTATTTTATCTATGAGATTGCTTCTTTCTCATCAAGTCAATCCACAGGTCCTGGAACAGGAGAGGGGGATATTTTCCACATTTTATTTTTTTTCCCCCCAGTCTTTTAAACATTAATTTTATTTTTCTCTTTAATTTTATATATATGAAGTCAAGGGGAGCATTTCACCCCTTCCGTGTACCTGCAGGCTGAAGCAGCTCCCACTGTGCTGAGCACATACAAGTGGGAGTCATAGGGTTCAGTGGGGAGTTTTGGGTTCAGTTGGGGTTGAAATGTTGAAGTTCCTTCCTTCCGTATGGTTTGGTCATATATTTGTTTATTTTAAAGGGGAAAAAAAAGTTTCTTAAAGGCATGGCATCCCAAAACGATCACAGAAAGGAATATTCAGAATAAATACTGTTTTTCTAAACCTATGATCCTTTACAGGGAAAATTTGTGAGGCTTCTGGGCAGGTGTTTATACATCCAGCACAAAGTTTGTGTTTTAATAGAAGAAACAATTTAAATAAAAAATAATATTAAAATATCTTTTATGCTCTGTGTAAGAAATACCAAGATGCAGGAGCTAACAGAGAAAGCAGAAATTTTACTACTTGTATCTATAATAATTTAATATAATTTAATATCCATTTCAGTGTTTGACAGGAAGTAAAGATTATTTAAATATTTGTACCTAAGAGCACAGGGCTGTATAAAGAGCTTTGAATTTTCAAGTTAATTTGTTTCTTCCAGCAATATAAAGAGATATATACAGAAAATTAATCCCATATGATTGTACAGCTACCATTGCTCCAGAACTTTTTGGAAATATTTTCCAAAGAATATCTCCAGTCATCTTGACAAACAGCTTGAGTCAAGTTTCCTTTTCAGGAGCTCCTGAAAGGTTTTATGTGTAGTTCAAAGGCATTGCTGGGAAAATGGTGTTATTTGGAGACCTTGACCAAAAACTGCTGTACTTTGTTCAGCCTTTGCAGATATGAAAGCTCCTTGCCTGGCCATCTTGAACAGATTTTTAGGTTTCTGTCATGGAGAGATGCACAATCTTTTTTCAATAACAAATTAGCTCTTGTCAACAGTTTTCCTGGCCGCGATTTAAATAGCTCAATTCAGAATGTTTCGTAGTTTTTACGTGGATTTTGCTAGAAAATGTGTGTATACAGTATTTATGTGTCGTGCGTGCACGCAGACATCTGTGCACGTACATCTCTCTGGGAGTGGAGATATGAGATCTGAAAATGCTGAATCACTCTGTGGGCTCTCACACAGATAATATTTTGGGAAACCTGTCAGGTACTGTGGTGAGCAGGGTCCATAAGATACATAAACATTAACAAGATCTTACATGAGCTGATTAAATCACTAGACCATGACATTAACTTATCTTCAGCTCTGGCTTGGGCTCCTGACTTCTCACCGTTGCCCTGGTTTGCTTGGTGGCCCTTGATAAACAAGCCTTGGCCTCAGTTTCTTAATCTTAAAGATTAGAAAGCATCTGGTGTGGTGTTCTAGCTTTTAACGTATGATTTCAACCCCAGAGGCACATATTTCTCTTTCATTTTCCTGGGGAATAATGGGAATTTAGCACTTTCTTTAATGATAAAAAGAATTCTGAAGTGATAGTTGCATATGAGATGTGTTGGGAAAGCATGATTTGTGAAATATGTGGAAGGCTAGAAGTATTTTTATTAAATTATTATTTTATTATTGGATTTTTGCACATGAGGAAATATAAGCATCTTGCAATGTTGAAGTATGGGTTGCTCACTCAAGGGTCAGATCTGTGTTGTGTAATTTGAGCAAACATGACTGTAAATGTCTAATGTTGTTGTTGTTTCTGCAAAACTCTCAGCCAGGAGCTGGATTAGAAAAATGGGCAAAAGGCTTCATTTCCATGGCTGTTAAATTCTCTCATGAGTTTGACATATTCTCTTTTTCTTTGAATTCTCTCCTGTTTGTGTCAGCTTTTGAATCAGTCCCTGACATCCTGTGTCAGGAGCTCCAGGCTGCAGAGCTGAGACCCTTTATTTCTTTCTCTTTCCCTGGTTGCATTATAAATAAAAACCCTGTTATGATAACATGGGAAATAAAATGGTAGGACATCAGTACAGATTATCCTTAAAATCATGTTATGGAAATGGAAATAAAGCAGCTTATGGTATATGCCAGGCATGATGCAAGTGATATTAAATAAATATATGACTGAAGGGTTCCATTCATTCCAAATGCTCCCCTTTGTGATCTTTAGCCATGTTTGTAGAGAAACCTTTCTTAAAGCACTTAAAGCTTAATTCAGAACAGACAAAACAATTATCTTTTGAAAGTCTGATGAAATATGTTTGGCAGCTTTTGAATTTAGGCGAGTGTTTGTCTCACTTCTTTGAAATCTCACTTCAGTCGGTTGCTCAGCCATTTCGGTGCAATCCTTCAAATCTGGTAGGGAGTGTGGGCTTAGCTGAGTTACAAAAATGTTCTAATCACAAAGTGGAGGGGCTCAAAACAGTGTGCAGTACACAAAACTTGACATTTTCCTTATTGATGTGCTTTTGAATATCAGTCTACCTGCTGTCTCTGTGTTTTTGATGAAGTGTTGGTTGATAAATCTGTGTAGGAAGGAGCTTGTCCCTCCAAAGACAGGTCTGGAGACCCTTAAGCGTTAAATTATTTTAATTTCTTGGGGAACAGAAGTGTCACTTTATCTTCCTTGACTATAAATGATGAAGGTTTATGCACCAATGTGTAACTGTTCCTCTTAGGAAGAGATGGCAGAAGACTGATACTGCACAATGTAGTTTTATAGTTGAACTATGTCATGAACATGGAGCAGCAATATTTAAATTGTGGATCTGATTGCCACTTTGCTGAGTAAATGGAATAGTCTGCTCAGCTTATATTATGGCAGGAAAGTTGCTGTTACACTGCAGCAACAAATATTCTAGAAGTGTGAAGGGCATTTGGGAGAAATACATATTTCCCCTTCATTTTTCTTGTAATATTTGATAAAAATACTTTTTTTTTAAAAATACATGCATACGGATGACTTTGTGAATTCACTTTGTGAATATATATTAAAAATCACTAAGTTATTCCTAATGTTCTGTAGTGCTGCCTGCTCCTGACAAACATCTGATACGGATCATATGCCTCTAAAAAGAGAAGTTCCTCGAGCAAAATATCCTCATGAAAACAGGTTGGAGACACTCACATTCTCTCGCTCACTCTCACTTGCATGTTACATTTTGGCACGTTGTAGGAGCAGGTAGCATATCTACTACCTGCTGTTGAAAGTGTTGAAGATACTGAATTATTTATTCCATCTTCTGCACTATCCAAACTCGTTTTGGGTAGTTTGACACATCTCGGTCTTCCATATGGATACTTCATGGTGACAGAGTTGCCAGCTGCTCAGGTTTTATGACAGTCTGAGTTTTTTCAAGGACTGTATTAGTTTTCTGGGAAGAATCCTGCTTTTCCTGGGGGTCCCCGTACTTAGGCAGTAGTTATGCCTTGGGTTGATGCTCTAGAGTGGAAGTTTTTAGGAAAATTAGCTGAGAGAGTCCATAAAAATAATTTTTAAAGGACTTTCTCTTTGTGGATTGTGTGAGATTAAATCAGATCTGTGGGATATCAGAAAAATGTGAAAGCCATTTGCTAAGAAAGTTAAGTTCCTTTTAGTCACAGTCTTCAAATTCCTTTAAAAAAAAAAGAAAAAGTGTTTAGATAGCAAGGTGCATAAAGCAACATAGAAACCAGTCTGGAATACTCTGGAAGGCAGGATTTTCAGGGCACTTGGAATGTAACACTGAACAGGCAGCAAAGCTTCCCCATGGCAGGGAGTTGGAACTTGATGATATTTAAGGTCCCTTCCAGCCCAAACAGTTCTGAGGTTCCATGATTTTCATCAGTTGTGCAAAGTGAGTGGGTCTTCTGTGGTTTTAAAATACAAAATGTGTCAACCTGAAAACAGGGGGAAGATCTGAGTTTTTGCTTTGCTAGAACTTACTAAAATAATGGAAAGTGAGTTCCACTCATTTGTTGTTCTACTTGATGCAAGCATCTCTTGATCCATACCTTTTTGAAAGGAAGCCCTGAGTATTGTGGTGGGTCTGTGCTGCACTGGGTTGGGTTCCCTTTCTGTGGGATCAATCAGCCTCTCTTGCAGTGGGATCCATACATCCATGATGCTGACTGTTTACTCTGTGCCATCCTGGATCCAAGCTGACACCAGGAGAAGTGAAGTAAGATGCTCAAAGCTTGCTGCTCAGATTAAGAAGTGCAGTTACATGTAGCCCCAGGACTTCTCTGTGCTGCTACAACCCCTTGGCCATATTGCCTTGTTCATGCCAGGCATTTGACATATTTGGCTTCTCTCCAGAGTTGGACAGATAAGATACCAAATTAAATTAATTTGCAGCCTTACAACCAATAAATAATGTTGCTTAAATGTTACCTAATTGAGTAGAACATCAGTGTTGCAAGCATTTTTCTTTTAAAATGTCATTTCATTATTCATCACTGCATCCTGTATATTTACCTGTGGTGATTTTTTTTGCCTTCAGTCACTATATCTAGTTATCTTGCTTCCTACTTTTTCTTTGCTCCATCACAGCGCCTATTTGAGCAGGGTTAATCTGTCCATCTTATATAAACCACCCAGCAATAGTTACTTTTCGCTAGTGGGTTGTTCTGATTTGCTTATTCTCTGATAAAATTCCTTTGCTTCACTGTTTGTTGCTGATGGAATTTGAGCGAGGAGGATGATGTGGACTCACGGTTTCTCCTTCCCCCCATCACCACAGCTCTGACTGCTTGGTCCTGACCTCTCCCTTCTTGGGAACAGAGAGGCCAATGTAGCCCATGGTGAACAATCTGGCCACTAAAGTAAAAATGTGCATCTGTCAGTAATTAATTGAAGCCAAATTTAATTACAAATCAGGGAAAAAAATAGTACCACACACACTTAATAAAATTCAAGAAGCTTCGGTGTCGTTGCCTAAAAAGCAAAGCACTCCAGACAGAACGCACTCCCCTGAAAAGTCTGCTCTGTGAGTCTCTTTCAAGCTTACTTCTTGATGTTACATAGAGAAGTAATTTTGATTCCCAATTTTCACATAATTTTTGATATCTTTTTGAGTTATAGGTCATAAAAAGTAGTGGAAAACTGTTTAAGATTGGTTCTTAATTGTGTGGGCTAAGGATCTGGCCTGAAATTTTGAGATTTGATTCCAGTATATAAATACTTTGATCAGCTGGTTGAAATAAACAATCAGAAGGACAAGGAGGAATTGTGAGAGAACCCAAATGATTTGCAAATTAAAAAATGCATTTATGTAACTTCTTAAATTTTTGAAATGGTGTATTTTAAAATAAAAATATATAAAAAGATAGGATTGGCAGTATGAGTTGAAACCAAGCTTTTCTTTCCTGCTTTATTTTAGCATACAAGGCAACTCACAAATCCTGACTATTGAACTGGTAGCAGCCATGAATATTTATTACTGTACTGTATGTACATATAGCAATTACAGCAAGAGGAAAAAATATTTTTCTGTACAATTAATATTTGTAAACGTTTATGAAAGTACATAGAAATAAATAAGACAAACACATGGCCTAATTAAGATGAAAGGCATGACAACCCTTGTGATTTGTTCTGAAAAATAGAGACCATTAAAATAGTAAGACTTAATTATTTCTGTAAACATTGCAAATTACCTTTATCTACAAAAACCTTAATTTATGAGTTAAAATATCTATAAGCATTTTTTGACATTTGTACATTCCATGTCAAAAAATTATTGTTAATTTTTTATTTATTATACTGTCTACTGTCACATATTACCACTTATTAGTATTTATTGTTCAGAAATTCAGTGTTGTCTATTGTGTAATGGGGAAAGGAAAAGCATTTTGTATGTGGTTGTAATTTGTGTGTTCTTGGGCTAGTGGTAAAAATGCAACTTGATAAGTTGATCATATAAAAATGTGCATAATAACAAACAAAAATAACTGGTCTGTTCAGATTGCAGGCATTAACAGTGCTATTTGAGACACAGTTTACCCTTGAAAGTTAAGTTAAAGCCAAATCCATGGACTTGGCTAATTGCTGGGTTGAAATCCAGGAGAACTCTGTGATGGAGGAACCCTAACCACGAGGTTTGGTCTGGACGTGCTGGGGGCCTCCATCACTCTTGGAGCTCTTGTTTCTCCAGGTGGATGTGTCTGTGGTCAAACCTCTTGCCTTTGCCTTGGCTTTTAAAGGGGCAACACAGAGCAGAATGGTTTGGATAAACTGTAGTGCAATCCAGAAATAAAGGCACAGGATGGGTTGGGTTGGAAGGGACCTTGAACTCATCTCATTCCACCCCTGCTATGGGCGGGGACACCTTTCACTATCCCAGGTTGCTCCAAGCCCTGTCCAGCCTAGCCTCGGACACTTCCAGGTGCAGCCACAGCTTCTCTAGGCACCCTGTGCCAGGGCCTCACTGGTTCAATCAGTGCCATCTACTGAACAGTATTATTTTAGTTCCCTTTTCCCCTAAAAGGCTCATATTTGTAACCATATCCAAATGTTAGTCTGTTTTATTGTAATACTGCTCCTGGAGGATGAAGAGTGCTCATAGTTCTTTTCTGGGCTGCCAGATCTTCCATCATAAACTCATTTTACTGTGAATGTAGTTGTTTCGCAGCAGAGAATTGTGGCTTTGGATTTTATTTGCGGAACAGGAGTGTCCCTGCTGCTGCTGCTGCAGGATTGTATCCTACAGCAATCCCCCATTTCCAGGGACAGCTGGGTTACCTGTGCTGCCACACAAATAGTGGCCACGTTTATCTGTCCTTCGTGCAGAGCTTCTGCCAGACTGAGGAGCATTCCACTACAAATCAGGTGCTGTTTTAAACTCACTTTGTTCTATAAGCCTGGTGGATTGGAGAGTTCAGCCTCCATATCCATAGATACATAAATATGCCCTGTGTGGTCTCCCAAGGGGAAGGCAAAATGTGTTTTTAGTTAAGTTGCATGGGAATTTAATTGAAAGATTTAGGGCAATGCCATAAAAGAGTAAATCATGGCTGTGTGACACAAAGAAGATTTATAAAGCCAAATAAAAATATTTTAGCACCTTCACTGTTAGAATTTGCTTGATATAAATGGAAACCTGTATTAGTCATTTTGTCTGCTGGTAATTAAAAAAAGGGCTTTTATATTTTACTGACTTTCAGTTGTTTGGAGTGAAATAATGGGGAAGACAGTAGCAAAGGGCAGAGAATTCTGTGGACATGTCACATCTCTGAACCTGCAAGTGCACTCAGCTTCCTTCCCAGGAATATTTATTTGAGTTAAGCACATGCTTAACTAATTTCACACAAGCAGCTCCTCAGAACTGTGAACTGATTCAGATGAAGCACAGGCATGGCTTTAGATTGCAGCTTGTGTGGATGGTGGCACTGAAATCTGGCCAGTGTCCAAGGCAGTGGGGCTACTGCATGTGGGATGGTCCTGCTCTGTGCAAGAAGGTCACTTGTCACACAGCAAAACACTTGGGGATGTTTTGGAGAGGAGAGCTGGGGCAGAGCTTTAGGAATGTGACCTTCAGCACAGGTTTAGTGAGGATTCACTCACTGTATTTATTGGAGAGCACTGTATATATTAAATGCTGCAGTGTTGATAGGTCTCGATAAGGACACCATAATAGCAGTTGAATTGTAGGGGGTTTTGTGAGATGGTAAGTTAATGATGTAGCTGTTAATTTGAATTTAGCAGACGTTTTAAATATAGGTTTCTCTTACAGAGACAAAAGTTGCAATTTAAAGCTCTTTGGTGGTCTAAAAACAGCTTAATTCTCTAGTAGCATGGTAATAAGTACTAATCCAGCTTATACAGTGATTGTAGTATGTCATGTTTGTGAAAGATTGCCTAACTCTGCTTTCTCTGGGTTTTATGTTAATTTTTTTAAATTAAACATAAAACCTTATAACATCTTTATGCTGAGATAAACTGTTCAATTTAACTTGTGCTCAAGCAGCAGCTGTCAGGAATTATCATGTTTTGAGCGTTCTTGCCATCACCTTGTGTCTCTACCTCCCGGATACACTCAGTGGGATGATAAAGCTCACCTTGTTAGGATTTATTACTTAAATAATAACCCGAGGTAAAATGAAAGTTGATGTCACACGGAATGACAACTGACATATATTTATGTCGCACGTTCCATTATAATAAACTTTCCTTTCTTCCCCTTGTAATAGGTGTTAAATGGAAATACGCTCCAGCATATCCTCCAGTGCCCTGCATGAGTCCATTAGCCACGAATGCGGCTGCTCTGTGGGCATGTTCACGGGGGCTCGTGCTGTCAGGTGTTATTTAAGCTTGTAAAGCCAGGGAAATTGGTTAGTGCTGGTAGTTAGCAGCTTCTCTGCCAGTAAAGAAGCAGCCACGAGAGCCTCTCAGAATCAGGATAAATTCTGGAAGTGCTGCAAAGTAATGGAAGTGAATCGAGGAGGGTGTTTCCTATTCAGTGGTTTTATTTTAATTCCTTTCCTTGCTGTTAGAAGAATAGGCAATGTCATTTCAGGCTCTACATCTGAATTTGCTAGTCATCACCACAGTTTTCTCTTGACACCAATTTATTGTGCTGAGCAGGGCAGTGATAAGCGATCTGCTTGTTAGTTGAGTCTTATCACTGTCTATTTACAGTGGAGAAAATTTAGATCTACCTCTTGCAAGCTTTCCAAGTTTCTAGCCTTTTTTGCCATGCTAGAAGCCAGACTCCGTTGTGCTGTGATGATGCTATTGAATTCCTCCAGTTTGCCTAAGCCAAGACTGCAGACACTGGTTTTCTGCCTGTGGCTATAACCATCTTTTTTTTTTCCTCCTAATTATCCCATTGTTGATCTGAGCAAGTTAAGATGTGTCAGGGCTACATGGTTTTGTCCAAGCTTATTTCTTGGATCTCTTCTCATTATGCTCTCCGTTGTCCTTTTCTCTCAGTGTGTTAACCTTGGCACCTCCACTGTCTGCACTTCTCACCCTTGCTCTGTGCTGGTTCCCCTGGTTTCAGCCTCAATGTGCTGTCTTTTTGCCCTTTCTCCCTTCAAACACAGCCAGGTACATTGGTACCATCCTGTATCAGTTCTCTTTTCTTCCCCAACTCATGGCAGAAAAGAATTTTTTGAAAAATCAGTAAAGGAAAAAATAAACTATAATGCAATCCAGAAAAGGAGTCCTAGAATAGTTTGGGGTGGAAAGGACCTTAAAGCTCATCTTGTTCCACTCCCCTGCCCTGGGCAGGGACTTTCTCCACTGTCCCAGATTGCTCCAAGCCCTGTCCAGCCTGGCCTTGGACATTTCCAGGGATCCAGGGGCAGCCACAGCTTCTCTAGGCACCCTGTGCCAGGGCCTCACGAATTTCTTCCATTATCTAATGTCAACCCATCCCTTCTTAGTATGAAGCCGTTCCCCCTTGTCCTGTCAATAGCCAAATTTTTTCCAAGCAACCATTTCATCTCATTTTTGCAGGTTTTGGGGGATGCTTTCTCCAGTTTGCATTTTTCTTTGTCACTCTAGTGCTGAGCAGGGATTTCACATCGCCCCCAGGAAGCTTTTCCTGCTCTGCTTTGAGCCTGGCACCCAGGTCATTATGAGGTCCAGAGGTCATTAGTCATGGTGACAAATAAGTAATGACTTACCTAAAACTATTTTTTCCTCCTAGTATGGCTCATAATAAACCTGAGCTCATATCTTAATTGGCATTCTGTGTGACAGGCCCTTTAGAACCATCAAATATTTGATGAACAAGGCAATAACAGTCATCTCTTACTTTTGTAATCCTTTCAGATCAGCATTGACCCAGGTTGATGAAGATGGATACAGGATCTGTGCCCTAGGAAGTGTTTGTTCTGTAGATACAGGTTATCTAAGAAGGGTGTAAGTTAGCAGAGATATGATATAATATATATGATCCAAATGGATGTTTGGGGAAGTTCATGAGTTTTGAGGTTGGCAGCCAGAATCAAAAGTTTACCACGTTAGTTTGGCAGTAAACCAAAAGTTTACCAGTTAGTTTGGCCAAAACTGTCAGTTTGGCAGTAATCTTGAACACAAAATTCATGTAAAAATAGAAAGAATGGGAATAACAGTAGGAAAAAAAAAAGACTTAGAAAAAAAAATTTAAAATAAAACATTGCATAAATCAGTTCTGAACCTGAATTACTAAAACAGTGGATAGCAAAAAAAAAAAAAAAACTATTCAGAACTAGGCTGTGTTGAAAAGTAGTTTATTAAACTTAATGTTCTATGTTCAGTAGATACCTGATCTCAATTTTTTCTTTTTTTTTTTTTAATCCCCTGTGGTAAGAACTACAGGACACAAATGTCTGATGCTCTTCAGCTCTCTGCAAGTTCAGGATTCACTTTGCTTGGAAGCAGTGCTAGCCAGGGGCCAGGAGATGCTCACATGCTTTTGGTGAAATGGCAGGGAAATCTGCCACTGGTTACAGTAGGGTCAGGATTTCATATTACACATTTAAATACATTCATTTTCTGATAGCCTGGGAAGTTACACAGGGCTAAGATAGCAGCTTGTTAGTGATGTTTGTGCCTGCTTTATCTAATTGAAGGATGTGTGCAGTGTTGTGGACTGTGGAATAGCAGGAGTGCAGCGGCAGGACTGGGGTGCAAGGGTAGAAACAACATTTCGTTATAGAGGATACCTAATAAAAATGTGAAAATAAAACAGAAAAAAGGTGGAAGAAAAAAAAAAGAAAACCAGACCGTACTAGATAAGTGAAGTGCATAAATCAAAAGGGTTTATGTCATAACATGAACATGTGCCATTCCTCCTCATATATTGAATTTCAGTAGTTGGTTGCATAAAGAAGTAAAGTGTAATGAAACTGGCAAGCAAAGTATTCCCTAGTCAGCCTTATCTTTGTTCCATTTGTCCTTCAGATACAGCTTTTCTTGCCTTTTTCAATAAAATCCATCCAGCTCTTTTTTTTTTTTTTTTTTATTATTTTGCATCTCTCTGTAACTGAGCTGGGAAGACCGATGAGATTCGGTGCTTTTCTAGTTGGGTCCTTAGCAGCTGCTTTTTAAGAGATCAAAACTTCCAGTGCTGCTACATGGTATTAAGGCTTAGCTATTGATGTGTCCCTATAGGGGTTATGTTTTTCTTGGGGGGGAGGGATTGGGGAGCAGGGGAAGGGGTGACCCCTGCGAGCACGCTCGCTGGTGGTAAACACTGCTCTCCTTGTTTTCCAGGATCCTCTTTGCAAGCTCCGTGCTTAACCTGGCTGAACTCGCCGCCCTCCGCCCTGACCTTGGCAAATTGAAAAAGGTCCTCTACTTCCATGAGAACCAATTGGCATATCCTGTCCAGAAATTTCAGGAAAGGGATTTTCAGTATGGATACAACCAAATTCTTTCATGGTAGGTGTGGCTCGCATTGCTGCTTGTTATTTAAGATGTCCTTCTGTCTACAGCATGCGAACCCTGAGGAGCCCTTCTCCATATGCTTTCTTTGGTATTAATTACTTTTCTATTTTTATTTCGTATTCATTTTTGTATTGTATTAATTATTTTGTATTAAGGTTTTACAAGACCATGTGGTGACAGGAAATGGGGTATTGGCCTCAAACTGAAAGAGAGTAGGTTTCGATTGGGTATTAGGAAGAAACTTTTTCCTGTTAGGGCAGTGAGGCCCTGGCACAGGTTGCCCAGAGAGGCTGTGGCTGCTCCTGGATCCCTGGAAGTGTCCAAGGCCAGGTTGGATGGGGCTTGGACCAACCTGGGACTGTGGAAGGTGTCCCATGGCAGGGGGTGGCACTGGATGAGTTTTTACATCTCTTACAACCCAGGCTGTTCTATGATTCTATAAATGATGACCCTGTAGCAAACTGAGGTACCAGCAGAGTTCTGAGGAGAACTTGATAAAATCAGTGTGGCTGAACCACTTTGTTCTAAGAAGTAATCTCAATTTATTGTATAAAGTCCACCAGTGCTGCCGTGGTATACCCATTGCTGGTGGGATTTCTGACCTGTGCCTTGGCTGAAAGTGGTGCTTTGTTTCATGGATGCTTCACAAAGCTGCAGCTACTCAGCTCGTGCTTGGCCATAGCTTTTACTGCATCCAGCTGAAATTATGGAGAGGGTTTTAGGGAAATAAACAGAAATTAAAATGTACTGCAGCACTTTTCCTGTGAAGAGAGGGCTGTAAACATACCAGATAAATCCTTATATTTCTTTCATCTAGTATTCAGAAATTGTGCAGTGCTAAAATACCCAGACATTTTAAAGGCTGTGGTCCTTTATTGTTGCTAAAAACAAATGTATTTCTTGAATCTGAGTTAATGAAAGAAGTTAATAACAGCACCACTGAAAAGCTTTGTGGTTAGGCACTGCACAGACCTAAGCAAAACAGCAAAACTCGCTTGTTTTCAACTGAAATAAATTCATTTCCATGATCTTTCTCACCTCTCTTGGTGGAAGAATTATAAAGAATAGGGCTTGAGCATTTTAAAGTGCAAGTTAAGCTTTTTGCATCTTTATAATCTAAGGCAGTTATGTTGAAATTTCTCAATTAATGATCTGTGTATGCTCTGGCCATTCTGCAGCTGCCTCTGCCACAGTGTTTGCAACATGTTTCACTTACTGAGCTGTAAAGATGGGAAAGTGGAGTGAAAAATCTTTTGAAAACAGTAGCAGCCATTTTCAGATGTTCTAACAAAAGGATGTGTTTTCTGGCACTGGGAAAGGAATATTTTTGTATACATATTTTGCTTTATTATAGCAATTATTTTTCATGCATCTCTTGTAAACTGACAAACACTGATCCTCAAAATATGCATTTTAAATATCTTTTGTTATTAGATAAATAAAGATGATTTTTATAGAGCATAGAATTGTGGAATGGTTTGGGTTGGAAGGGTCTCTCAAGCCCACCTGGTTCCAACCCCCTGCCATGGGCAGGGACACCTTCCACTAGACCAGGTTTCTCCAAGCCCATCCAACCTGGCTTTGGACACTTCCAGGGACGGGGCAATAAGTGCTCCATTCTGTCCCCTTCAGCTTCCAGTATCATCTTCATGTAGTTACATAATATCCATCTCTCATTTCTGTTCTGCTGAAACCCCAATTTAACAGAAAATTGAAGCCATGTCCTCTGTATTATTCTTCACACTCCAGTGGTCATCTGCAAAATGGTGCCATCTTTTCATCTTCCAAATATGTTAGAAATGGGAAAAAAGTACCTTTCCACTTTTACACAGAGATTTTGGAGATGATTAAAATTAGAGCACTTTGAACCTTCAGGTTGGTGCTTTGGATCATTAAAAAATCAGAAGTCTCACGTTTCTAAAGAATTAATCTTTCTAATTTGCCCCTGATTTGCAGAGCCTGCAGGAAGGAGTTAGGGCAGATAAGAGTTCATGCATGAGAGAAGGTGAGATGATGTTATTGGAGCCTTTGTTGCGTGTCAGAGAGCAGCAAGGAAACGTGTCAGGTCCCTGTCTCGTGTCATCTGTAAATCAGTGCAGAAAAAAATGACTTCTGTACAAAACTGAGGTTTCCAATGGGTTAAAAACCATAGGTGGGAAGAGGGTAAGATGCCAGAAAGCATTTCAGCTCCTGCAGCCAGCTTGAAAAGGATTATTTCTCTCTAATGTTGGGGTTTCTTTGCTTTTCCTGCTGACTCCTGCTGCTTTGGTGAGCAGTGTCAGTTCTCTTTCTTGACCAGACAGCAGAAAGATGCAGAGAGGATGAATGACAGCCTCTCACCTCAAATATACTTTTCACCAGCCCTGTGACTTATGAACACATGTCCTCAATGTATCTTCTGACCTGTAGGTCTGTATTACAATATATAACATATTGAGAAAACCAACTGGCCATAAAGCATTTCTTACCTCAGTTAGTGCTGTGTGTGTTGGTGTAGCTCAGGTTGTGACAGCAGTGCCAGGATAAACTTCCAGATCCTTCAGGTTTTTTATAGCTGCTTATTTTCTCCAGACTGACTCTAAGTGGAGAGATAATACCTGCATTATCATTGAACTCCATCTTAAAATTATTGATCTGGTTGATTTTGAAACACAGCAGTAGAAATAAAACATTAAGTTTATATGTAATTATTTTCAAATTTTTTGAGAGGGATGAATATTGTATGCTATGTATTTTATTTTTGTATATAAAGAATATACTCTTAATCAGGCTTGCATTTGCATAGGTTAAAATAACAATCCATTTCCTTAGTGTCCTGCTGCCTGACACACATGGTCAGTTGAAGGTAGGTTAATCAAAGGTAAGTTGTCCTTCAATAAAAAATATTTCTGAGGAATTTTCATTTCCTTCCAACTTTAATTCTACAAAAGTCAGATTACAGTGGACCTTATCTGTTTATAATCCTTCTGAGAGATGATGATAGTAACACTATACTTAACCATTTTATGAAAACTCCACAGCTAGAATAGGATGTGCTCCTTTAGATTAATAGTAGTAGTTTATTATTAGTTTAAAAAGGTTAAACAAAGGGTGAATAGGGAGAAATTAAGACATTTCCGATTAAGGTACTTATGCTGCTCCTAATTCACATGAAAAGGCTGATTTTAATTAGCATCCATTTGCACCTTTTGCTTGTTTATGAGAATATGTATCTTATTTCCTTTGCCTGTAGAGTAATCCTGTTCCTTTTGTGGCAGCAATATGTTCATTCATCTTCACTGTTTTTTACAGTTTGGTTGCTGACGTTGTGGCGTTCAACTCTGCTTTTAATATGGAATCCTTTCTTAAATCCATTGGAAAATTTATGAAGCTGATTCCTGACCACAGACCTAAGGATTTGGAAAAAATAATCAGACCGAAGTGCCAAGTTCTTTATTTTCCAGTCAGGTTTCCTGATGTGAGCAGGTCAGTACATTTTCCACGTCATAAATTGCCTCCAGCCTGTCAAAACTCTGTATTTATGGTGACGTTCTAACTAATCAGCTAAAGCATCGTTAATGAATGAGTTTGATAATATGCAAAATCCCCTAATTGATAAATGTATTTCAATAATCAGAGGCTGTTGAGGTAGCTGAGCCTGCCCTCAGTGCCTGTCGTGCAAACTTGCATCGTTCAGGATGAGTGATTTCCCACTTGTTTTAGTGATTTCCCACTTGTTTCAGCCTTCCAGGAGTTGCCTGCTCCTGGGCTCTGTGCATATTGGTGCAGGGAAGGTCAAGGAGGAGACAGAAAGGCTGGAGAACTGTGGAAGTGATAAGCCTGCAGCCAAGGAGCTATTTTATCCCCTCCTCCCTCCTCTACCTCTTTTAATGTCTTCCCAGGTAGGCAGAAGCATTCCTGTGGCAGGGAGCAGACTTGCAGATGTTGGCATTAGCTGCAGCAGGAGTTGCTCTTCGCTCCTCCTCGCTTACTCTGAAGGACATTTTTTATTGCCCTGTTTCAGAGCCCGCCTTGAAATTAGCAGTGGGTTATGTGGCTCAAAGGGAACATTCACAGGATCCTTTTCACTTTTGATTAAACCTGGCACAATTGTTTTTCCTCTTATAAGGGACTCTCCTCCCACTGAACAGGAACTTTGCTTCAGTGGGACCAGCACTAAATAGAGTGTGATTCTGCAATTTGATTATGCTCTTAAACCCAACACCATGCTGGGTGCATTTTTTTTGCTGAAATAAGGATGGGAAACACTGCAATGACTTTGCAAGAGCCCTCCTTTTGATCTGATAATAAGTTCTGGCCACACTTGAGTCCTTTGTCCCTGACCAGCCTGTACTTAGAGTTATTTCAAAGTCTGAATATACATGTGTGGTAGTTTGAGGTAGAGAAATTTCTAGTGCAAGAGCTGAGGTCGTGCACTCGCTGATGTACTCAAACTGCAAGGTTCGAGTTTCAGTGTCTTGGAAAATTTCGTATTCTAAAATACTGATGCAAATCATTTAGAAATCAATGTCTAAAGTTAAATCTTTAAGCATCTATTTTTGACAAGTGGGTTAAAATCCTCCAATGTTTCTTAGGGACTTGGCTGCCTGGATGGCAGCAGAGTTCAGTACCTGTATATCTTTGAGGCTCTACTATTCCCTGTTAGAGTCCAGAGCTTTTGAGTGCAGTGAATGCTGTGGGTGCTCAGCATATTTGACATGGAGCCAGTTCCAGAGGCTCCCGGGGTTTTGGCATACCTTAGGAATCATGTGGCCCAGACCTAGTTTTGGAGATGAAGTTATGATAACCCTGTCTCGTATATTACATCAGCTCTTTTAGACTTGTCAGCCCTGGCAGATGGGGTCAGACAAGATCTGACAAATTAGGCTGAAGTCATCATACACATAGCGCTCGTTTGCCCAAAGCAGGGGGTGATTAGGTGGGTAAAATCATTAGTCTGCTACCTAAACTGCTACAACAGGAAGATCTCACATCTCACTGTGTGCTCTTTCAGAGTCCTGCACTCATATTAAATCCCATCTCACAAGGCAGGACACCTTTCCCATTTTATTGTGGCTGCTGCACTTGAGATTATATCAAAAACCTCTTTTCAACAGTGATGGGCAAGATTAAGATGTTCATAAACAACTATGTGATAGTAAAACTTTCACAGAAGAGTGATTAGAAACAAAGATTAATGTCAGCTCTATTATATCTAATACATATTTTATTCAACAGCTAATTCTAGATTTAAGATCTGAGGTGTTTTGATAAAGTCCAGTATCAAGATGACAGGAAAAATTCTGAAGAAAGGGCTGCTTCTGCCTGACTGTGAAGTTCTTTGGGTTTTAACCTTCAGCTGTGGCCAATATTTGCTATTTCTTTACATGTTTTACATAAAGTTGAATGCACCTGTGGCAATTCAAAGCTGGTTTTTTAATTTAGATTGTACTAGTATAGTGACTGAATGGAGATTTGAGGAGAAAAAGGTTAAGAAAAATTGTGGCCAAGCTAAAATTTATAAAGCAAGCTCTTAGCCCAGAGTGTTTTTCAAGTTATTTTCAAATGGTAATTTGCTTTATCCAAACCAAACTCATACAGTGTAAGTAAGTGATTATTTGCATGACTGACAATCATTTCTGTGCCTGCAGTCTTTTTAAAATGCATAATTTTGCTGAGATGTTGGGAAAATATTTAAAAATTCTGAAGGCAAAATAACCAGAGTGGGTTTTTTATTTTTTTTATTTTGACCTCTTTAATTTTGCGTGTGAGTGTCTCAGTGTGTGTTTGTGTCTGAAACATAATCTACCTTTGGAATTGGGGAGAGAGAGGTGATCTGGGAAATCATCCTCACACGTGTGATGGGGAGCTTTTCAAGATTATTTTAGATTAATATTGCAGTTGTAGGGCAAAATAAAATACATCTGAGCCTTGATCAAAACCAGTGTAGTGAAGGATCATGTCACAGGAGTTAATACTGTAAAATATCTACCTTTTAATGTAATTACTGTAGGTGATGGACACAAACAGCACAAGCAGCATAGTAAATGATCACTTAAGAGGGGAGGTATAATGATGAAGGATATCCTAGGAAACACTTGTGGATACTCTGAGAGGCACTACTATCATTTGTAGTGTATATTTAAATATTTCAAATGGGCCTCTAATGGGCTTTTCTACTTCTGAGGGGAAGTTGCTGATGCTTCTTTATAAAGAATCTTTTTTTTTTTTTTTTAATAAATGTTTGTCATTAGGGCCTGTGTTGGTGTTCCCAGAGCAAACCCAGCAGACTGTGGTCCTTATCTGACAATGAGAAGAGATGAAAGGATTTGAGGATTTGACAGAATAAGATATTTACTGACCTAATCCTCCTGTTTTCTGGTTCTGACAATGACTGGCTGCCATATCACATCCTGTGGTGCCAAGGCTGCTCTGTATATACCCACCCCATATGATTCTGACTTGAGTTCTGCTCTTTGTGCATTCTGGTGAAGTATATGATGTGGGAATATATATCAGAGTATTTCTAAGCTTTGAGACAAAAAAATCCCTGTGAGTTCAGGCTGGCCTTGGTATTGCAAGGGATGGAGAGCAGTGGCTGATCTGCCATGGGTGCTGTGTATCAGACTGGGGCTTTATAGCACAGAGTTAAACACTTTGTAATTCACACTTACCTGGCCATTGACTTCATTTTAGTATATTTTCTATTGTAACATAAATAAAATCCTTTTTTTTTCACTGTATGATCAATAGAGTCTATTTTGATACAATGTTTTTCCACTTTTGTACTGTAAAATGATGGTCAAGGAAGAAATTCCCTTTTGACTGATGTTGTCTTTGGTACTTCTTTGCATGCCAGCAGAGCCCTCTGGAAAACTTCTGCAAGGTCTCTGCTGGTATTTGGATTTCCACTGGACCATTATCCTGGCCCAGTGGAAGGTGTCTCTGCCTGTGGCAGAACTAGGTGATCTTAAAGCTCCCTTCCAGCCCAAACCATTCCATGATTCTGTGATTTTATAGGAATTCTGTCATGCTATCTGTGCCCATGTTGTCAGTGGCAGTTTGCAGAGCAGGATCAGATCAGGTACTCCTTGGAATTTGTTCCAATGAAAATTTCAGTTTAGATTTTGGTTATTATTACTATTCCTCTGATTGTAGTTCATCTTTATTGTTATCACACTGTGGTAGGAAAGGAAGATGTTTTTATAAGCGGGAATGAAGTAAGGTTCCTAAGAGCTCAAAATTCACATTGGACTGGGGTGGAATAATATAAAAGAAACATGAGAGTATGAGGATTGCAGCAGAAAATAAAAACTGCTTTTCTTTTTTAAAGTGGAACTTGTTAGTGAGTATCTTGTACTATCTACACTGCGCATTTTGAAGTAGAGTTAAAGATTTTAGACTTGTTTCTTCATTTGTTTTTATAACTTAGTACAGTTAACAGGACATTCTCAATCATTTGGGCGTAAATTTTTTTAGTTATACTGTGAGAGAGGCAGAATTTGCCAATTTAGAGAGTATTTTAGGGCCAGTCAAGGGGGTTCCTGAGTAAAGCAGAAGTTTTTAAAAGTCACTGACAGTATCTCTTGTGCTGAAGCACGCGTAGAGGAGCCATTTTGAGGAAGTAAAAAATACTAAATAAATTAATTGCATCACTTGGATCAGGTTTGCAGGGCTGAACTTAACTGGAAGAATGCAGATGTCAATCAGCAAGGAGAGACTTGAATTCACAGGAGCCCAGAGCTATGGATGGGCACTGGGGATGTGTCTGTGTTGCAGGGAAAGCTGCTCAGCAGTGGTACCCATGTGAGCTGTAGTGAAGTGTCTTGCATGTGGGAAGCCATAGAGAGCTTAGAAGAGCAGTTTTTGGCTAATTAGCCTTGCAGTGAAATAGCATGTATTAGCTTAGGTGGAGTTCTAATGACAGTGACTCTGGTACTGGGGTTACCTCCTGCCTTTGATGGTGGCTTGGGCATCTCTGTGGTGCTCTGTGCCCTCTCCAGTGGTACAGCCTTGCTGCCACCACGGTTTATGGGTCGTTAGCATAATTAGAAAGTACCAATAGACTGCTCCTACCTTGGGGCTTGCTGCTGAAGAGCTGGGTGATGGAAATTGCTCCCCAGAATGTCTTTCCTCCTCACCTGCCGCAGGCGGGGTTTGAGGATCGGTGTTGGCACGCTGAGAGTTACACAAGGAGCACGAGGGATGCTCTCAGGATCTGGGACACAGCCCCTGCTGGGAGGAATGTGCACTGTGGGCTCAAAAGGGGCATAAAATGAAGTTTTTCCATTGTGGAGCTGTTGGCAGTGGGGTGGTTCCTCCTGCCCCTCTGGGATTAGTGCTAGCTGCACCTGCAGTGAGGCCTTAGGTGATTCAGTGAAGGACACCTTCATTTTCAGTGGTGTTTTCTCACATGATGCTTCCTCCACACACTCATCCTGTGCTGTCCTGGGTGATGTAGGAGTTTCCATTCTCCCTCTGGATCGTGGAAAAAGCTGTTACCCCAGCCTTTTCTTCCAGGCAGAACATGCCAGTTTCATCCCCAGAATATTTATCTCCAGGACACTCCAGCAGCATCAGAAACAGAATGCTCTTCTAGAGAAGGGTTTGGATGAAGAGTCTGCTGGGGATGTATTTGTTCTGTAAAACTTGCTAAAAAGTAATTTCTTTTTTATCTATTCAGGGACAAAAAAAAAAATGGTTTTACTGACTCTATTTTATCTGTCGTATAGGTATTCCTCTAAATGCTATCATAATAACCATTTAGGCTCACAATAGCTCACAAGGATACTTAAGCAGAATTCTCTGTGCAACCCACTTTTTTATTATGTTGGGTACTGCTCACATTGCATACAACACATTCCCATAAAATTTGCTTTTTGTATTTACCGAGAAATTTCTCTGGAGAGTTAAGGTCTTGTAAAACATTCTTGTTCTACAGCGTGAACGAATTATCATACTCCAGGGAATTAAAAGTGAAGTGTACTGAAGAAAAGAATTTTTTCATTAAAATGCAGTTTATATTGATAAAACAGATTACTAGCATTTGATGAAATGTGAAACTTGGATTTACCCATATCGCTAAATCACCAGTAGGTTTATTTTGGCAAGAAGAATAGTATGTAATGTATATCAGGACCAATCGTTATACAGTACCTGTTAGTTTTGTATTAGATTAAATTGTCTTTCACTAAAGTACTTGGAAAAAACCCTACTATATCTGTATCTTGAAGTAGCAGAATGTGGTAACCAAGAATATTAGAAAATAAAAGCTGTCGTGTTATCAGTTTTGGCACAGTCATTTATCAATCAGTATTTTAAACATTGACAAGTGGTAATTTAATAGGGAATGACCCTGTTGGCAGGAAGTTCTAATGACAGATGATGCAAACTCATTTATCACTATGGGGCTGTGCTGGCTTCTTACCTTTCTCAGTATCACAGCTCATATTTTCCAAGTCTGGGATGTGAGAAGCCACAAAGGGCAAAACCTGTGGCACTGAGCCTATAACCACTCCCATCTAATCTGATTAACCCCTTAGCTGCAAATTTCTCTGCAGCAGAGCTGGTAAGAGCTACAAGTTCTCATACTGATTTAAATCCCATTTGCTTTTTAAGGAGGATTTGCCATAATACTTTCCCATAGGCAGTTTTTCAGAAATATTCAAGTTGTGTCACTTTGAATACACAGTTGAGACATGCTGGTGCTTGGCTTTCAAAAAACAAACCACATCCTAATAATTAATAGCACATTTCATTAGCAGGCATTAAAAATATTGCATGCAGTGCCCTATACAATGGGCAGCTATTATTATTATCATTACTACTTGAGGAGGAACTGGATGCATTCAGAGGTTTAATTGATTCGTGCATATTCATGTGGGAAGTCAGTGGTAGAGTCACGACTGGACTGGATTATTATGCACTTCCATGCATAATAATTTCTCTACAACATGGGATGAGAATAGCCTACCTTGCTGTAATAAATGTGGGCATTTGGAGTTGAAGGATGTCATGGGAGAAGGGATGAAAATGACACCTTCATCAGCAACTGGTATGGATGGTGCTCCTCAGTCTTATGGGATTCCGGCTGGAATACACTTATGCAACTGTGCTTACTCTGAATTAAAAAAATAATTTGTTTTTACTTTAGCTTCCACACTAGTAAAAATTTTGATCAATTTAAAATGAATTTGTTACCTTTTCTAAAGCATCATAAACGCAAGTCCTTGTGGGCACTTTCTTCACCTTCCTACCTCAATTCTCTGTCTGCTTCTTTTCTTCTCCTTTCACAACAGAGACTTTCTCCCGAGTGCTGGAGTTGGGTTAAATATCATTCCTGTTCAGGATGGTTGAGACATGAAATACTTTCAGAGTCTGCTTCAAATTGTTGTCATAAGAATCAGTGAAATTTAAATTTAGTTAGTTAAAATTGTCACAGCAGACTTAAGGCTGTGGGTATGTCTGTTTTGTTGTTTTTTGGTTTTTTTTTTTTCTTTTATCCCTAGTGGAAAAAGGCTGTTGCTTAATGGCAGAATCCTGCAAAGTACCAAAATACTATCCTCACTTTACCTGCAATCAGGGGGAACTGAGGGCTTTTGGTGGGAATACAATGTTAACAGGAGTAGAAAAAGGTGGCACAAAACTAACTCTGGGTTTTGAGTGGTCTGGCTGTGTCCAGGTCCCTTTCAATCCATAGGATCTTAAATCATTTGCATGTGTGAAAGATGGTTTTTATACACAAGGCTGTCCCTGCTGGATTTTGCATTTCAAAATACTGCCCTTCAACGTTTGAACAATTTCATATTTTTTTATTATAAAATTCATGAATATTGCATAGAAGTGAAGGTGGATTTTTTTTTTCCCTTTAAAGGGATTTCATGCTTACAGGATTGTGACAGAGAGAGAGGCAGTCATGTTGGGCATTTTATTTCTTAGTTGCTACCTGAGACAATGACAGAACCTTATTGTTTAAATATTCTGGGTACTTGCAATATAGTATAAAAGAAAATGGGTAATGTGCTAAAAATTGCAGAAAATATAAAGAATAGGATGGGAAATATGAGTTTTTAGAGGTTCTTCACTAAGAATACAAAATGTCAGAAATCAGTTTTGAAAAGATCAAAGAACCTGTGTTCCCAGTTGTAGGGGAAAGGTAGTACCTTTAGAAAAAGCCACATTTCATCTCGAATGCAGTATTAGTGTGGGGAGAAAAAAGGTAAACCAACCAAAACCCAAACAAGCAGCACCTTTTAAAAGAGTGGTGGAATAGATTGCCTTGAAAATTGTTATTAAATGTGAGACTGAAACTTTATGTGTGTTGGATCTGCTTCAAGCACTGTTGTGTGCAAGATTGCAGACAACCCATTCCAGTTACAGTCAGAGGAACTGTCAGATGGAAGTGTCAGTGGGGAAGATATGAAGATGTTCTATAGGAATTATAGTGTTCTCATATAGGAATTAGTGTTCATATAGTGTTCTCTCTATAGGAATTATAGTGTTCTCATAAGAGAACAGAATTGCAGGATGGAATACATAAAATCGCATATTGAAGAGGAAACTTGGAGAGCAGCTCTCCAGTCCTATGGAGATGACCTTTATGTAACATGTAAGAGCAACTTAATGCAGATGTTTTATTTATACATAACCAAATGGGATGAAGTTAAATGATTTTTAATTTTGCCAAATCACAGATAATTTCTTTGTTGTGCAAGGAGTGTTTTAATCTAGTTAGGTTTTTTCCTGTGTTGTCTTTATTTTTTTGTTGTTTTTTTTTTTCTTTCACATTTGCAAATACTTAATATTTTATATTTTGGACATTCCCCCTGCTCAGTTGTGACTCCCAGATGAAATAATCCTCCTCTTCTTCCCTTTAAATAATTCAGATAGCATACATTTAAAAATATGAAAATCCCAATGTAAATGTGCCAGAAGTGCTTTTAAGGTAGGAGGCTGTTCGGCTTTACTATGGAAAAGATGCATCTCTAAATGGTAATGAGGCTTCATCAGTCCTGGGCTTACAAACACCAAGTCATAGGGATGCTTTGTGGAAGAACTGTGGGAGATCCAAGTCCAGGGCTGTTTTCCCAGCCTCTTATCTTAGAATGGTTTGAGTTGGAAGGAGCCTGAAAGCTCATCTTGTTCTACCTCTGCTATGGGCAGGGTCACCTTTTACTGCCCCAGGCTGCTCCAAGCCCCATCCAGCCTGGCCTTGGACACATCCAGGGCCAGACACAGCTTCTCTGGGCACCCTGTGCCAGGGCCTCCCCATCCTCTCAGGGAACAATTCCTTCCCAATATCCCATCTAACCCTGCCCTCTGGCAGTGGGAAACCATTCTCCCTGTCCTATCACTCCACGCCCTTGTCCAAAGTTCTTCTCCAGCTCTCTTGGAGCCCCTTTAAGCACTTCAGGGAGCTCTAAGTTCTCCCTGGGGCCATCCCTTCCCAAGGCTGAACACTCCCAGCTTTTTCAGTCTGTCCATAACATAGCAGAGGGGCTCCAGTCCCTGAAGCATCTTTATGGCTTCCTTTAGACTTGTGCCAACAGCTCTAGGTTTTTCTCAAGTATTTAGGCAAAAAAGCTCTTGGGATTAGATTACCTTTTTTAGTAGTGGGACATTTTTTGTTGAGAAATACTTATCTTCTGCAGAATGGTTTTTGATATTATAAAACAAGATACCATTACGTTCAGTTCATTATTTTCAAACAATGTTACAGGCAGTAACAACAGCCAGGAAAAGAAATAAGATATTAAGTTATGTATTAAGTTGAATCATCTAGTCTGTGATGAATTTTAGACTGGATTTCTCATAAAGTGGTGCCATTTTCCTTTCAGTTGACTCCTAAGTGGTGCTCAGGTCAGGCTTGCAGAAAGCTGGACTCTATCCATCTGTGACCTGCTGTATGTATTTCTTGCCCCCACACAACCCTGGGACTCATCATCAGACCACATGCTCTCTATTTTCGTTACTACCCAACCAGCCATGGGAGTAATGATTCTATAGAATCATGGGAAGCCTTGGGCTGGAAGAGACTTTAGATCATCTGTTAGTGGTGTATGATTTTTCCAGAAACCAGAACCCTCATCTTTCCACTTTTGCTTCCTTATCAGCTCTTTTTGTCTGGAACCACAGGTCTCTTACTGCTGGTTCTGCAGCAGTTGAAGAGCCCCAGATTTAATTTCTCCAGGATGGATTTGGTTTTAGGTATGTTTCCCTCTCCATAGCAGAATACTCATCATGAATGCTCTGCAAGAGGATTACATCTTCAGTTCTATGACTTTGACACTCAAAAAAACCCCAAGCTATTCACAGCCATGTTCTCCTTTGATCTCTTAAGCATTTTCCATCTGCAGCTGATGGTTCTCACAGGTGTTAAATAGAGAAACAGGCAGATGTTCCTTCCCTTGGTCACTCTGATGTGCTAAGAGGTGGATAGTCTTACGTGGCTGTGCAGGTATTGCCACAAATGTGCTGACATTAGTGTAGCTAAATAGCTGCACCATGCCTTATATATATATATAATTTTTTTAAAAAAGTGTATTTGAATCTCATACACCATAAAAAAGATATTTTAAATGTAAAGATTGACTTGTCTGTTTAAAGCACTGAAAAAAATGTATGTTGTTCTGGTCACCCATGCTCAAGAAAGATTAATTTAAACTGTGAAACAGGTGTAGAGAATTGCTGCTAGGATGATTAGGAGAATCTGTATTATGAGAGCAGATTAAAAGAGTATGGTTCACTTGTCCTAGCAAAATAAAGGTTGAGAAGGGGATATATGTTAATCTTTATAAATACAGTCAGAGGATAAATGCCATGAAAGAGGAGGAATTATTTAAGTTTCTGGATAATCCTTACAGCATCCACTAGGTATAAATTGGTCATTATTAAATGACTGAGACTGGAAGTGAAAGAATGGGCGTGGAGGGTGGTCGCTTGGTTTGATTTATATTTTTCAGAGATGCATTTAGTTGTAAATGACTGTTGAAACAATATTGAAATGCAAGTTTGATAAATTCATAGAATGGTTAGTTAAACAATAGAGGAGTAGTGGCAGGCAGCTGCAGATGTTTGTTGTGATGATATCCCCAAAATGAAGGTAGAAAAAGATGGACAATGAGTTGGTCACTTGGTGACTTCAGTCTTGAGACCTGAACTGGTCCATGAAGGGAGATCCTGAGTTTTTAGAATCTGTACAAGACACAACAGCCCAGCCTGTTCTGTGTTCTGCACAGTATTGATCTTGTAGATCATTAATCACATGTTTCATAAATGAGCAGTGTCCTGCAAGGTACATCCAGCTCATCTGTTCAACCTCTGACTTTTGGGATGGGCTGAATATTTATTAGTTGGATTCATAGTGACGATTGTGGGAAGGGAAAAAAAGTGAGGGGAATGTTTTTGTCTGACTGTACTGGGTTCATCTGGACGTTTTAGTGCTTTTGAAGAAAACCACATCATGGCCAGTGCTTTTTGTCCCTCCTCTTCTTTGCCTTTGCAACAAGGGAGTTTTTGAGGCATCACTCTTAGAATCATAAAATCCTGGAATGGTTTGGGTTGACAGAGGCCTTAAAGACCATCTGGTTCCAACTCCCCTGCCATTGACAGGGACATCTTCCACTAGACCAGGTTGCTCCAGGCCCCATCCAGCCTAGTCTGGAACTCTTCATGGGGTGAGATGTCAACAAGTTCATGGATATTGTTTTTTGGAAGCCTGGGCATCCCTCAGAAGACAAGTAGAAGTGGTGCCAAAGGGTTGACAACCACAGGGATTTGGGAAAGCATTAGGTGAGATGTGCCTCAGTAAAAAACATTGTCAGGCAAAATGTTGGAGTCTTGTGGCTCTCTAAGCATCCTTCTCTGGTTTGCCTCAGTTTACTTTTGCTCGCTGAAGCATTTGGATAAAATTGTTCCATTGAGCTCATTGGAGTCAAAATGAGTTTATTTAGCTTTCTTATTTTGATGAGTCTGTAGGACTCTTTCACTTCCATCCTGGTGTAGAGCAGTTTTAATGCTAAAACTGCCTCAATCTGTGCTAGAAGCAAATGGAGGACAGAAAGAAGAGCTTTTTATGTAGTAATTCCTTTCAGTGACTTAAATTTTAGCTGTCCTTCCTCAGACTTCATCGCACATGTCTTGGATTCGGAGTTCACTTGCGTTATCTGCCATCTCAGTTTGAATAACCCATCTTGAATGATGACTATATATG
Source organism: Irena cyanogastra (assembly GCA_013397155.1). Lineage (NCBI taxonomy): Eukaryota > Metazoa > Chordata > Aves > Passeriformes > Irenidae > Irena > Irena cyanogastra. The sequence goes on from VWZV01008318.1 coordinate 98,774, forward strand.
GAAAAGAGAGGATTTGACCCTTTTTGCATGCCTAAACTGTTGTCTTTTTGTTGCCAATAAATGGAGGGATCAGCTGAGAGGGTTCCTGATAACGAGTAACGATGAAAAATTAAAAAAAATATTTAGAAATATTAAAAGGTAAAAAAATGTTCTTTTTTTTTGTTGTTTTCTAGTGAGACCTTGTGTGAGATCCATAAAGTTGCCTGATACCAGGACATATTTATGGTAGTAAACCAGTGTATCTCTGGTTCTGGAAGCAGCTGAGCTCTTTCCAGTGGTACCCAGTGCTGGACTTGCCAGCACATCTATACATTGGCGACTTATTATTCCACGAGCATCACTTCATTTGGGCTGGCAATAAGTCCTGTTCAGTCATTGTGCTGCAGAGCAATGTTTAAAGCTGCGATGTGCATTGGAGTCTGTTTGTTTGCAGCAGCTGATTTGCCTAAGCTTTGATGCGCAGTCACTTTCTGACATTTGTGTATTTCAGCAGTGAACAATGTAAACTCATTTTCTGAGCACTTTGATTACTTGCACATAGCAGTGCCCATGGCATGTGACAGAGAAGAGCACTCTATCCACTAATCAGATAGATATGCTTCAAGCGTATTTACACAAAATAATGAAAACAGCTGTTAGATACCTTTAAACTTGAGTGTGTTTTGTTATTAATCTACTAGCCCGTACACATGACACTATAATTCTTCGCTCACTCAAGTTGCCTTTAATGACACAGTAATAAAACGGAGAGGGATGAAAGTAATGGAATTGTAGAATGTAATGCCTCAATTGTTCTACAGTGTCTTCCTTTTTGCCAAAATAAACCACAATTAGGTCCATATGGTGTTTTGAAGTTTTCAAGCAATGACCCTAATAAAAAGTAATGAATTTCTGACAAAAGAAAGCATGGTGCTCTTTTAAGCAGATATCTTTGCTATTGATCTAGTTATGATTGCAGACTGATATGCTAATAGAAGAAGAAAGGTTCAATGTGCCTGGTACAAGCACTTTCATTTGTGGTTTATTTTATTCTTATGAAATTCAGATTGAAAAGGTAGGAACATGTTGTAATCCATCAGTTATGACTCCCTTTTAAAAGACCTACTATAAAGAAAACAAATGGATTTTCCTTGAGGAAAAAATGGAGAGCATTTGTTAACTTGGAATTCCTAAAGTGAATGCTAACTAGGAGGATGCCTCACAATGATGGAGATGCTTTGTTTGGATATATAAAATTTGACTTGAGCACTTCAGTGTCTTCAGAGGTCCAAGCTCTGGTATTTACTTTATTCTTTTAACCTTTTTGAATTGGAATGATGTTCCTGTTCATGTAGAAAATCAAAGTATCCACAGACCAGTTGTTGGGTAAGTGGAGATACTCAAACGCAATGAGTCTGGAGGATGTGCAGCTCATCCTCCTGCATAGCTGTGGGCAACCAATTAACAAGTTTGATGTGTCAGCATTATTCCAGTGCAGTAATAGGGATGCCTAAAGTTGGGGTAATGTAGCTGTAATAAAGAGAGAAGGAAGGTTCTGGAAGCCGATTTGAGGAGAAGGAGAAAATAAGTGAGTGATTTGATGAACCTTCTCTGCTAGAGGTTGTTGAATGAGTGTTCATCCCACATACACACAGTTCTGAATTCCTCAGTTGAAAAGCATCTGCTGGATAATATGTGTTATTGGCATTATTTCACTCCAAGAAGAGTAGCTGAGGCCTGTAGTCCTGCAGTGTGAAACTGTTCAGAGCATCCTTCCAAGCCAGCCTACCTTGTCTGACATGAATCACCGCTAGAAACTGTCTTGGAGTGGCTGCTCCATGATAAATTAGGAGTCCAGTTATTTAATGGGCTGATTTCTTTATTTCTTATTCTCTATCTGTTGAGCTGCCTTTCAGATTTCCCACTCCAGTCCCAACTGAACCTTTGAAAAATAACTGAATTTTGGCCTGAACAACCTGTGCCATTTTATATTCATGTTTCGCCACCTTCTACCTTGGTAATTTCTCCATCTCTTCATGTATCACATACGTGTGGGTGGTTACTTTGTTAATTTTAATAGGAAAGAGTCTTTTTCAGGGGTAGAACTTGGTTCTCCTCAAAGTTATCTTACTTTTATAAGCGGGGGGAGTTCACAGAATCACAGAATGGTTTGGGTTGAGAGGCACTTAAAAGATTATCTCATTTTATCCCCCTGCCATGGGCAGGTACACCTGTACTAGACCAGGTTGCTCAGTTGCTATTTATTCCACTACTTTTCTTTCTGAAAATACTCTGGTTTAATTTCTTACATTCTTATGCTGGCTTCCTTGAGATGTGAATGATTAATTTGCTTTATTGCAGTTATGTTTAGGAGCATATGACTGGTGCTTAGGAACTGGGACTTGGCTTCTAGAGGAGGATGTGTCCTGCAGGAGAAATAATCTCACTTCAGATTGTAAAATCTGGATTATTGATGTTACTTTGAATTCTAGTAATAGGAACACAAAACTGAAAATCTTCACCTACCTTCCTGTAATGAAAATATTTTTGAATTATATTTTTTCTTGCCTCAATTTTTTATGTTAAAAGCTTTAAAAAAATGGTCTTGTGCTGTGAAATAGGTTCAAATTTTAGACTGGCTTTAAGTTATATTTAAAAAATCCATCAAGTTTGGTTAGCCTAGGAAGTGTTTGAAATGTGTTGGTTTCCATAGCCTGTTCTAGATGAAAATTGTTGGACTTTTCACCCCCACTCAGCAGGTTCTCCAGTGAAGCTGGATAGAAGCAATTAAACCTCCTCCCATGTCATAAATAATAACAAACATGTTGAAATATTCTTAATATTGGAAAAGGCTCGGAAAAGGCTCAGAAAAAGGTGTGAGCCTTCAAATGCTTAAGCATTTGGTGCTTAAATGCTTGAGTCCTTTATTCATTAAAATATAAGGACCTACTTCTTCAAGGTTGTCCTCCCATGAGAAATCTAAATACCATCAGATGACTTTAGAATTTCTGGCTTATTTTTTGTTCAACTCAGTTGAAATTATTTGAGATTCTGAGGTATTTTAAAGGTCTTGGAATACCTGCAAAGGCTTTTATAAACTTCTGAAATTTGAAGTTTTTACTGTCTGTGGTATCCCAAGTTTTGTCCATTAATCTGGGACAGCAATCACTCTGACCCTGCTGATTGTGGTTTTATTTGCTGGGTAAAAGTGCCTGAAACATTCTCAGGCCTGTATTATTTGTGCTTTTACTTGCATTATGATAATACCAGGTACATCCTGGTACTTTCCAACATGTGAAAACAATGCAGCTAGTATTTTAGAAGCCTTTATTAGCAAAAATATAATAACACAAGGTTTCTGATGTTTAATGTAAGTGTGCTTGAGCACATATGGACAGTTCTGTGCGTGACTGGCTGCAGTCATTGAGATTTTGTCAGTCTGACTGTGTGTTTGCAAGACCAGCTTCTTAATGAACAGTCATGATTATTGCAGAGCTCTTAGTAGTAGGCCAAAATAATTGTATTATAGATCTCATGTAAAATTTTCAGTCCTTCATGAAAATCCCAAATGTTTCCTACTTTTCAACCTGCTTATATATAATTTTTTTTAGGCATGTACCATGACTTTTATTTAATTTGTTCAAGTATTTTTGATACATTCAGACTCCTGTAAGAACAATGTCCATTACTGTGTGATGATCAGAGATGGTGAATTTTAGCAGTAGATTGAGAGGACAAGTTTAAGGAAACCTTTCTTATACTGTGCTTTTGGAAACACAAGCTGGTTATAAAGGTTACATTCAGGGACTAGTACGGCAGCATTTGGGTAAATTGGGATATAAACAAACATCTGTTGCAGGAATGTAGAAATGACATCATAAAGAATGCATGCAAAAACTTAATTGAAAAAGAATGATGCAGAATTGCAGCATGACTTAAAGTCTGAATTGATTTTTGCCTTCAGAGTGAAGTGGGATTTCTGTGCAAACATCCCAATACTATAAAGTATTTAAAATGTAATGTCCTATTAACGTCCCTAAAATGTAGACTCTGGGTCACCCAATAAGAATAGTAGTTACAGTAATACAGTATATGTAATATGCAATTATCTTGACAATAGTTTTATTTTTTCAACAATTTTGTCATAAAAGAGCAGTAAGATACAATGAATTTGATTCATTTTGTGTGTGTGAATCATTTAATAGGCCATTACATCTACTATATTAGACTCCATTCTCCTTTCAGAGCTTTTCATTATAAGCCTGTCTTTAATGGAAAGAAGTTTAACCTTCCCTCCCAGATAGATTGAACCCCATAACAGTGTAAACATTCTCATTATAAAATAAAATCCCCTTCCCCAAGGGCAGCACTATAATTATGTTGCAGAGTGTTGTACAAATGTTTCTCTTAAAAAATGTTGTCTCATTCTTGTCCTCAAGTTTTTATCATTTTCATTTATGAAGGGAATCAATAGCGCTTTAAAATCATAATTTAATAAAATAAATATGATCTGATTATTTTTTAATTTTTTGACGTTATTTTAATCAAGTTTGAGAAGAAGTCATCAGTAAAATTGCTGTTGATTTATAAATAGGATAATTAGAGGCTTTCCTCCTAAGTACTGTTCACTGGCATTGTGGCTGTTTTTATTGCCTAGTCAAACCTCTTCATTCAATTTTGAAATTGCCTTTTGAACGAACTGTGCTATGAGCTTGCCAAGTTGTGTCACCATTAATACCTTACCTCTTCTATTTCATTGTCCGGTCTGTAAATGCACAATAAATTGTTTGATAAGGAGGTCAATGAGGTTGTAGTAGTTTTTAAGTGAATTACGGCCGAACGTTTCAGATTGTGTCACACTCTTACTGCAGTGCTGGGCGTAAAAGGTGATGATACACTGTGTGGGAGATCATTTGGTGCTGTTGCTCCAGGACTAGACACAAATCAAGAACAGCAAGTTTTCTACTGCTCTCTATGTAGAGAATAGATTAAAAAACTGCACCTTATTAGTCCAATTTACAATTCTGTAGCGTGTCTCTTAGTCCAATTAAGAAAGCTCTCAGTAGCAGGTGCCCAACACAAGGATGGTTGAGGACAAAGATGTTTGCAGGCAGGAGATTCTTTCGCTGCTTAGGTTATTGAAAAGCTGATGTAGCATTCCTGGGAGGTCTTAAAGCATCTCTAACCAGCATTTTGGGTGCTTATATCTCATATCTCATTAGGAATTTGGTGGGGATTGGGTTTTCTTGGATATATGAGGAGTGGCTGAGGGAGCTGCTGGAGGAAAGGAGGCTCAGGGGAGACTTTGTCACTCTCTACAACTGGAGGGTAAAGCTAGGCAGGGGTCAGGCTCTTCCCTCAGGTAATAAGTGACAGGATGAGAGGGAACAGAATCAAGTTGCATCAGGAAAGGTTTAGATTGGATATTAGGGAAAATTTCTTCACCAAAAGGGCTGTCCAGCCCTGGCACTGGCTGCCCAGGGCAGTGATGGAGTGCTCATCCCTGGAGGGATTTAAAAGCTGTGGGTGGCTTTGGCGTTGCTGGGAGAATAGTTGGACTAGATGGTCGTAGAGGGCTTTTCCGACCTAAAGGATTCAGTGATTCCATGATCCTGTAACTGATTCTGGAGAATCGTGCCAGATTGGTGCCACCATTCCAGCAGTGCCCTGTACAGATGCACCACCCTCACCCAGCCCTGCTGTGCCTTGGGAGCTGCTCTGTGCCAGGCTGGGACTCCCACCTGGGCACGTCTCTCCCGCAGCGCGCGAGCGGCTCCGAGATGGAAACGTGAAAGGCGAAAGTAAGAAACTTTGTGCTTGTTGAGTCTAAAAGAAAGTCTGTTTGTGTGTGTCTCTCCCTTTATAACAGAAGGAATGTTTCTTATGTTTCTGTCTTCAGACAGTTGGCACACATTTCATCTCAGCAGCTGCTTTCTCTTAAAGTGCAGTAGAGTGTAGGACTGTAGTGACACTAGCATTAATACTTCACATTCTGCTATCATATGCTGTCACTGTGAAATATGGATCTAGGTTACATGTGTTTGCAGACTTTGTACTGCTGAATTATGAAAGCTGACTCCGTTGGAGGATTGTGTTGTATTCAGAGACTGTGAACTGAACAATAAATGAATGCAGGCAGAGACTTGCAGTCATAAGCAGTATCCTCCTTTTTGGCCTAATTGAGACAATAGCTTTAAAATGCAGGCATTTAAATATGTCTCTTGTGGGCACCTTTTAGTTGTTATCCTCAACCTTGTTTAAATAGTATTTTTAAATCCTGGTCTTCTGAATGGGATGAATTACTGCAGATGAATAAAGTGGATTGCAAAAAGTACTACTGCTGCATGCCAGAAGAAATTATTGGGAGCAATTAGTTATTTTAGTTATCAAGACCTAGTGTGTACCCATAAATATAACTCTGCAATTTTTTATATGTCTGGGTCACTATATGAGTAGTGAAGAGCTGCACTTTACTTATTTCTAAATGTATAAAGTTAATACAGATGTAAATATCAGTTAAAACGTCAGGAATCATTGCCCATGGGAACCTGTCCTAACCCTGCTGAAGTCACGTGAGCCTGGGCAGTAACTAAAGGATGAGCAAAGCTGCTGGAAAGGAGAATATTGGAAATATTTTTAAATGAAAGTTCAGCATGAGGAGATACATGGGAATCTGCAGGCAAATCTTAATACAGGCCCACGTACATAATTATTGTGCTGGAAATGTTAATCAGTGTGTTGGTTAAACGCATGCTACTTTGTTGCCTGAAGATGTGCCAGTAAATTATTTTATTTCTGAAAATCAGGTATCCATAATTTCAGTAATAATGTCACTGATATGACTATACCCTGACAATTAAACTTGAAGTTGTTTTTCCATGTACAACTCCATGGTCAGGAGTCAAACCCAGGTGCAGAAATCTGCCATTCAGTGTAACACACTCCATTTATTTTCACTTTTTACCTTTGAATATCAGTGTGTACAGAAGGAGGGAGTGAACAAACTATGTATAAAATATATATATACACACACACACATATATACGCATATATATATGTATTTATGGAGCTTCCAATATACTATATACATATATATGTATTTATGGAGCTTCCAGTGCCAAAAAACCACAATCAGTACTGTTACCATGAATGGTGTGATGCTCAGAATAATGTTAGAATGGCTTTAGAGAGTGTGGGAAAAAAAGTTAGATCTTACTGAACTTGTGTATTTTAGTGTTTTGCATGTGTGGGGTTTGCATCATCTGCCCACGGAATGTGATGTGAAGTGGTTGCTGTCACAGCTCTTCCCGTGTTAGTTTTGATGGTTCTTTTGTATCTGATTCTCAAGTGGGAAGGTGGGGTTGTATCCTCTCTGAGCAGTGCTGTTCCTGTGCTTCCCATAACAACCTTTCTATTGTCACCTCATCCCCTGACTTCTTTTAAATTGCACCCAGGTTCATGTTAAGTTTAAATGTGCACATCAAGGATTGTCCTAGACTTGAAACCCTGCACTTCTAATTCTGTGTTCTAACAGGGCATTGTTCAGCTGGTTGGAAAGAGGTGAAACACATAAACAATTTTAACAACAGAATTTAACCTATTAATGAGACAGGCTGGAGGTAATATCTCTGTGCTCTCTCAGAGCCCCAGCTATGTGCATAATAAATCATTAAGGCTTTTAGGTGCTCACTCACTTTTGGGGCAGCAGGCAGCTGTATCATCAGTCCTCTCTTCTTTGCCTGTCTTCTCATAGCCATTGAGGATTTTTTTATTCTGTAGGAACTTTACTGTGCTGAGGTTTATTTCTTAATATAGGGGAAATAAATTTTCAGTCATCTACATCTATTTTCCTGTCAATGTGAAGATAATTTTCTTAACCTGACAGATCTGTGGCTTTTTCTCATTCAAAAGAATGAGGATAATATGTTGATGTTCTCATAAACAAGACTGTTTTGTAGTTCATTGCTTTTATTCATCTTTATAAAATATTCTTATATTTGTCAAAATATTCCTGCAGTGTGTGACAGAAGAAGCATCAGTAGAAACAGGATGAACAACATTATTTTTCTGAAGTTTTTGGTGTCTGTTTGTAGAATATTGAGTAAATCTGCTATTAAATGTATAGTAAACTCCACTGGGGTGGATTATTGCACTAGTTAGAAGGCAGAGTTGATGTACTCCACCTCTAATTGATATGGTCTCATAGTTAAATTGCGCGGCTTTTAGAATAATAGTCATGGCAGCTTTTACCAGCAAAATAGAATTGTCACTTTTCTGTGGGATGATGGGGCAACAATTCTGCCTCAGTTATGCCTGTGAAGGGGAATGGCTTTAAGATGAAGGAGGCAGATTTGGGTTAGATCTTAGGAAGGAATTCTAAGGGTGGAACAAGCTGAGCTTTAAAGTCCCTTCCAACTCAGACCATTTGATGGTTCTAAGTTGTGTTATTTATCAGGACTTTTCAGCAGTTCCTTTAGTTTAATACACTTAAACTATGTAACGCTGTGCATTTTACAGCATTAATTGGAGAAACCATAAAAGCACTGTGACATCTCTGGCATCTACCTCCTGGTCAGCTGTTCCTCTGGCAGAGTTTGTGTTGTTGCCTCTCTTTAGTCACCACCTTTACACCACGGCAGCAGTGAGGATGCAGAGATGCTGCAGGTCATACAGAGTTCTTCTGGCTGAGGGAGGGGATAAATGAGGAACTGAGTGAAATTGAAGGCTCTGGGACTGTGAATGTCGATGGGGGTGTGTCCTCAGAGCTGCCTACATACTGCCACTGTTAATGGTAGCACGTGCTGCAAATACAGCGTGAGGCTGAGACATAGGAAGTAAGAACTTGCCTTGTGATGGAAACCAATAGAGCTGTTTGAATGTGCCTGTGGAAAGAGGTGATTGTGGGTTTTTCTACCTTTGAGATATTCTGGCAGATTTACGCTGCTGCTGTCTGCTTTCTAAAGTTCCTGAGCCCTCTCGGGGTGCTGGACCTCTGACTGGGAGGTGCTGGTCTTCACCAAGCCACATAAATGTAAAGATCCTCAGTGCCTTTAATCATCAGAAATACCCTCAGAGCTAATCTAGCATGCAGTTTTTCAGAGATTACTGTGCAATGCCCCAGAGACGTGATGAGCGAAGTTCTCAAGCCCCAGAGGACTGATCTATGAAACCACATTTCTAAATAGATTACAAGTATTTGTCATCAGCTGGTTTCCTACGAAGGAAAGGTCCTTCACACGTGTGTGCTCATGCATGCCTGTGTGTGCATACACTCTTAAGCTTGTAGGAGCACAGCGTGCTCAGTTGCTTTATTTATTAATCATCAAGATTTTCACATTTCAAGTGGGACCTGTTTCTGGGGCAGTCTAAGCCAAAGACTGAATTTTTAAGACAGTCTTATAGTTTATTTTTTCCTTCCTCTCCCCTCATTAGGGGCTCATGGTCATGGGAGAAATGCCTCAAATGCATGGACTGTTGAGGTAGTTCAAAAGAATTGAGCCACAGTGTCTGAGACAATACCAAAGTTGATTATTTAGGCAGGTTTATCAGCAAAGTGGTTAAAAGGAAAGGAATCCCTCTGTTATTCCCTTAATTCCTCTGTTACCTCAATTCACAAGGCAGCAACACCTGTACTTTGTGCCTTCTATAGGAATCCTAAATTTCTCTTAAAATCCTGACCACACAGAGACATTTTTCAACCCATGTTGGTGCTGCTACACCAGGATCCTGCTCAGGTCAGTCTCAGAAAGGCAGTTGTGTTCTCCAAGTAAAGGTTTGTGTTATGGGCACTGCTGTGTCCAGCAGACACTTATTTTTTAAACTTTTAAAATACAACCAGAAAATGGGACATTTATAATGCAGACCTAAAGGCCCTTTCCAGCACATGGGGTGAGTCCATTAAGCACATGAAGGGTTTTAACACTTTTAACATTGTTATGACATGGATTCCTTGATCCTGAAAAGTAAGCATCTGATTCTGACAGAGACTCCATTTTATTGATGAAGCCAAATTGCCAAGTAGATGCAGCATTTGTGAGTTGCCTCAGTTGGGTAGCAAGTGTGCCGTAAATCTTGTAACCAAAATAACAGTATAATATTGGGCTGGATACAGAGATTTTTTATTTTTTATACAACTCAGAGACCTTTGTTTCCTCATGACTGTGATCTGTTCCCTGTGAGATATTTGGGTGCAGAAGGCACAGAGATTGTTTCTGAATGGTTTCTTTGGGCAGCCATAGTTTGTGCACCAGATTTTCATCTGACCTAAAGATCTGCAGTTCCCTGTAAGCCAGTGATAGCAGTTAATATCATCTGAGAATCTGATTTCTTCTTCCAGCCATGAAACACTATGCATAGACTTAAAAAAACGGCAAATTCGTTCCTCACTTTTTCTGATGCCATGTGCTGGTGTCATCAATATCGTAGGAATAATCAAGGACAATTTTTTGCCCTCTGTAATTTGAAATAAAAGCTGGTGAGCAACAGGCATGCAGGATAGTTTCAGAACTAATGTTGAAACTTTGGTGAATGGCAAGTAGGACAAATGTGCAGTTATTATCTAGTTAATTAAATGGTTCATAAGAGTCAAAGTGTTTTAAATACATCATAAAATACAGGAGGTCAGAAACTTAAGAAACCTAGTAATTTAAATCAGTATTGAATAATAGGTAAATGAGGGTCCTCTTTTAAGGCACTCAGTCAACTAAAATCCTCTTTACAGGAGGATTGTACCTCAAGTGTGAGAGGAGACTTGAAAAAAAGAGTCAGCAGAAAAAAAGTGATTTTTTTTTTTTCACACGAGGTCTGTGATTTCTCTTGGCCTGTGGTGCACAAAGGGAACTTGGAAAAAAGTTTTTTGTTTTATGATACTCATTTCTTTCTCATATTTTCTCTGCTTTTTTAATCTTGAAGATTGTAAAATGTTAAGGCTGTTTGCATCCAAACACACGTAGGGAAGACCAATGTGTGTTAAAGCCAGTTCATTTTCATCTTCTGCACTTGGACTGTAAGGATATTGAGACAAAGAGGCAGATCTGTCATCTGACTTGTTCTTATTTATTGGCTGAAAAAGATCAACACTGTTTAATAAAGCAAACCCAATGCAAAGCTCACCAAAGAGCAGCTCTGCACTCAGTTACTCAGTTTTCACATTCTTTTTCCTTGTGATAATGTGGTCATTTCACTCCAGCTCCCCAGTCACCATTCATCCTCCTAGGACAGACAAGACCTGAATTTCTAATGTGAAGAAGCATGATCAAAGCATGCTCTACATTAGAGACAATAAAAAAGAAAAAAACCCTCAGTTGTTTTTTTAATTGTCTGTACCCCTTTAACTTTTAAAAGAAAACTTTGACTGTTTACAGAGTAGAATTTTAAAGATCAGCTGCGTGGAGGTGTTGCTGTTAGAGATTTAGATTATTTTCTTTGTAGCATTCCTGTTCTTCTATGAGATGTTGCTGCATTTGTTTTCATTTTCTTATATGTGTGATTTACCTCTGGAGCTACATTTGGAGGTGGAATGCCACTCTGTTGTTGTGAATTTTCAAATATGTATGAAAACTGCTGTCTGAATGATCACAAGAAGAATGATTTATATCTGGGTGTATCAAAACTGGTTGTGCAACATTTCAGTGGTTAAATAGAGAATGACCAAGGGCAATGAGTTATTTACAGGTCTGGTTTAAATCAGGGCTCCATTTAAATACATACAAACAGTGAAAAGGGTGAGAAGAGCAGCTAACAAGAAAAGTGCTCCTGAACACACAGTAGTAGGATGTTTTTCAATGGTACAGGTTTGAAACTCAAAAGAAGCTCGTGTGTCTTCAGAGGGATTAAATTTCACTGCGCGTTGGCAGCGCTGTTGTATCAGTGCGGTCGGCTACAGAGAATTTATCCTGTAATGATACGTAGTACAGAGAATCACCTTTTATCTCCCACTGAAAAATAAGCTTCAGCTGAAGCATCAGCAGTTCTGTGAACTCTGCTGGCATATTTGATACCTCAATGTTTGATTTCAGGCTCAGAGAATAGATGGAGTTGTCTCTGGCAGCGCTAATGCGGAACCTTCACGTTCAGCTGAGAGTGCATCTGGGCACTGTGTGACTCCTGTGTTTAACTACATGGCAAAGGTCTTACTCATTCTGCTCCACAGGAACCAGCCAGGAGTGTGGACACACAATCTTTAGAGCCCAGAAAAGCCCTTCAGAGGTCAGTAGTCTCTGTGCTGTGTGTGTCAAGAGGCAGCTTGAGGACCTGCCTGGGTCATTGTGCTGATTTTCATCCAGGCAGGGCAGACTGTGCACTTGATTTAAGAAATGTCTCTTCCCAAGCCAGAGAGCTGTGGAGCTGTGTTGTGAGGTGGCCACCACAGCAGGACGCAGTCGTTGGGTGATTTTCCTTTTGACTCAGACCCTGCTCTGTGGTCCCATGTCCATTGATTCCAGAGCTAGGACTGGAATTGCAGTTATGGACATGTAATTAAATATTGCAGCATGCAGAGGCTCATGGTTAGCCTGGGTGCAAGTCTTTTCCTTGAGATCTTCACCTTCCAGGCTTCCATTGGCTCTCCACCAAAACCCATCCACAATTCCCAAATCCATTCTCATTTGTTGGAGTCAGGTCCAGCTGCATGGCTGGCTCTGTCTGCCACTCTATCCCCTTGCTCCTGCTGCTCTTCTCTGTGGAAATCAGTTTGCTTTCCTCTTTGAAAAGCACATCAAGAAATGGTGGAAAGTAGACACAGGTCCTTCATGGTGGAGAGCTGTTGGAGGTAGAAGAGGATATTGTAAGTTCCCTCCTGTTTCTAGTTCCTAATGTAAATCTTTGCCATTTTTGGTGAAAGCAGCTCTTTCATGAGTGCCCAGTGCAAAGGAGGAGGAGCTGGTTGGGTTTTTTAAACCCAGAACTAAATGTTAAAAGGTCTTTTGAGCACCTCTGACAGGTGAATTTTATGGTGCTTTGTTAGTGTCTGTTAGATGAGAAGACACATAAATATGCTAGTCCAGTTTTTCACAGGAACCTAATGATAGGAATGGCTGTACATTCCAAGATTTGCATCCCAAATGCAAGTTTATAAGGTCTGTTATTACAAAAATATCATGTGTTCATATCTCTTTTTAAAAATGCTAAAATATTTTTAATAGTTTATCAATATTTTGTGTTCATTAGGAGACCTGTGGCTTTTAAAAGAAACTTTACTGAGTGGAGCTAAATTTCATATTCTCATGTCTTGTTGTGACAATAGTAAAGGAGAAGCATAAAGTATTTGGAGTAAAAAATATTTTAATAATACCTCAGCTTAATCGTGTGAACTATTCCAGGCATAATCATAAAAAAAAAAAAGGAAATGAAGCACATTAGTAAAAGCAACATTGAAAAGTTTTTTGAACTCTTTTCCAATTGTTTTGTTTAATGGAGATGAAGCTGCAAGAAGAGGGAGAATGTGGGGTTTTATACTTCAATATCTCAGGAGCACATGAGGTGAACACTGTCCTTTTGCACTAAGTGTATTTCCAAACATTTGGCAACTCCTGAGAATATGTAGGGAAAGATGTGCTCTTTTATGAAGTCAAATAAGCTGTAAAGTTAAATATTACTTTTACCAGTATCATTATTTTCTTGGCAAAGGAAATCAGTTAGTTCAGTCCAAGGGTGTAGTTGGTCTAAATGGAGGAATTCAGATTTATTCCCACAAAGACCAACAGACAGACTTTTCTATGGGCAAATGGGGAGGAGCATCAACCTGTCTAAATCAGCAGTGTGGGGAAGGAAGGGGTGAAAAGCAGCTGCAAAAATGGATTCTTTGCCAGTTCTTAGTGAATATAGTGGATATCTGTAGAGAAACCCTCCCTGGTAGAGCAACCTTTGGTGCAGATTGAAGAACTGGAACTTGTGGAGGAAAAAGGGTTAAAAAGGATGAATATCTTTGCACCTTAATGGGAGAACTATTTCTGTAATAGTATCAAAGATAAACCAGTGTATTATGAACACTAAATGATAAAGGGTGATAATATGCCATTCTTGAGACTTCTTGGCTCTTACCTAACACATCAGAAAGTGATTGTTGAATTTTAAATAGCCATACAAATGGATGACATAGAAATTTAACTTTGCTTTGACCTTATTCTAATTCACAAGATGACTGCAAAATGACTTTGTTACATCTGAATGTATGCTGGATGCTAAATCACTCCAGAGTATAAAATCTTTGTTTTGGCATAATGTTGATGCATAAACATTTGTACCCCATACTAACCCTATAAACATCACAATCCATCAGTACAATTACAAAAAAGATTGTTTGTTTTCACACTTAAAGCAGACATGAAATAGAGTGTCCTTAACTTAATCACCACCTTGATTTACCACATTTGCATATATTTGCATATTAATTGGACTACAGATTAAAATTGGTTTTGTAATTTTAATTAAGTGTCCACAAAGGTAAATGATTAGAACTGTTTAAAATACATTCTGACATAAATAGCAGTAAAAGCTTTTGTGATGATGTTTTTGTGGAATTACATTCAGAAAGTGGCCTTTTTATGATAGTAATTTTAATCTTAAATAGAATTATACAGTCAAACAGAACTGTGGATTCATAATCATTTTTTCAAGATTCATTTAATATTTTGCTGATTTGCAGCACTTGATGAAAATGTACTGTAGGTTTAGTTGATTGCAAAATTGGGCCTGTAGAGCTGATAAAACTGAGGGTTTAAACCCTCAGTCTTTATGTTCTCCTTACACATTTCAAATGTGTTATGTATCCACATGTAGACAAGGGCTGGGTTTTTTTTCAAGTTGAGAAATATAAAAGCTGTCAGTAATGGACGATCTGTCGTGTGAAGATGTAATCACCTCCATGGCCCATCTTCCTTTAGCAGAGATGGTGAAGCACAGGACGTTTCAAAGCCTTTTCCATCAATCACTGCAGGTAACAGAGGAACCATTCTTGATGTTGTCAAGGGCAGATGAGCCTTAGAGGTAAAGCTGTGCTGTCAGGATTGCTCTGCTAGAGTCAGGGGGTGCTGATACCTGATCAATGATGTCAACTGGACCAAAATGTCAGACTAAACGTAATAAAACCAGAATATTTGTGGTTAGAAGGGCTCCGGGAACTGGATTCTTAATGCACCTCTGAGGTTGCCTCTTCCTTTGGGGACCAATTCATGCTTGCTCCCAACACTTATAGAGCACCAGTCAGGACAGGTTGTTAGCCTGGATTGCCAAGGTGAGTTTTGCCTGCCTAATGAATTGGTAAAAGGCTTTTTATTATATTCCATAACTCTTCAGTTGGTGTGCAGCAGGTATTCGTTAGGTATTAGACCATCTTTTAGTTAAATAAAATATCCAGTTTATGTTTTACAGTATTAGTTTATTGCTTCAGCTTATGAGACAAAATAATGAAGTAGCTGTTGGCTTTGGTTTGGGAGCAGATTTGGTAAGTGTAGCTTTAAAACGAACAATATTTAACTTTAAAGTTAGTATAATTTAACAGTATAGCAGCTTAGCAGCTTTGCCTACTTTTAAGAAAAGAAAAGGTTGGTGAGAAGTCAGTAATGAATTCACATTAGGCTCTTTTCTAATTTTCTTCAGAGTTTTGAGCTGTTCTTAAGATTTACGGTGTTCCTAATTTCATATAGTTTATGTCCTGTGTTTGAACCCTGGCTATTTACTACCTTACTGTCTCCTCAGTGTACATTAGGGAAAAAGAAATTGAGAAACAGTATACTTGGGTCTCGTCATGCTTCACTGATTTGAAATAATTTTCCTGTTAATGGTGTATTTAATATTTAGTTTTCCTCCTACCCATGGTAATGCTTTCAAGTGAGAGTAATAAAACTTTTGGAGTGTTCCTGTCTGGGAGACTTGGCATCATTTTTTGTGTTGTATTTAAACTCCACCCTAAGTAGGCAGAGTAAATTGCAAATCAGATCTACTGTGCGAATAATATGTCAGAAAAGAGATTTCTTATCATGCTCTTACATAAAGTATAATTATTTCTCAATCTGATATTATTTAGTGTCTGTTAAATATTATTCCTGATGTGCTTTTAGATTTCTCTTTCTGTAGTGACTTAATTTTGGTGTCAAACTGGTGTAGGTTCCTCATCTTAGGAACATTGCAAAACTCATTTTAAAAGCTAGATCCAGAGCTCAGTCAATGCATGAATTCCTTGTGTTAAGGCTCAAATTGGTATTAATTGAAGCTGTGGCCTGGGTGAGAAGTGCTGGTAGATTAAATCTGGAAAAAAGAGCTGTGATAGTTTAAAAAAAAAAAAGCAAAAGAATGGAGCAGTCATTGAATGAAGCATCGAGGAACAAACCTGCCAGACAAGTGCCGTTATGATTTTTCAAATGGGCATGTAAGCTCGATGTCTCGTTAGATTAAATTGTTATGGATGTCCACCCATCTGTGGAAAAGATGGTTATTTCTAGTTAGGGCATTGCCTTCCCTTTCTAATGCTGATCTCGCTAATACCAATCATCCCCGTGTCACCTGAGGATCAGAAAGCTGAAATGCACATCATCTGCAACTGCTTTGGGGATGTTGTTTGAAAGTTGAACCTTGCTTTCAATCCAGCTCCGTTCCAACCATAATTGTATTATGGAAACTCAATCGTCCCTGAATGTGGGGAGCCAGCTTTGAAGTGGCTGGTATCAAATTTTTTTTGAGATCTGCTTAAATTAAAAAAAAAAAAATAAAAATTAAGGGCTTAAGCACGGTTGGTTTTTAATGAGACTTGAACTTCTAAGTGCTTAAGTCCATTGTGAGGCTGGAAATTAGGCTCTGAGAATACTTGGTTCTTTGGAGTTTAGTTTAGGCACCTGATCCCACATCATCCTTCTTTGAGAAGAAGAGCATTGAAAATGTATTTCTTTGAAGAGACTGGTTTTAAAAGTAGATCTATTCCTAAAAAAAACCAGACTGATTACTTGCTTGAAAAATCATCTTCCTCTGTTGCTTCCTCTTCAACCCAAGTAGCTTGAAAACTCCTGTCTGAGGGCCAGCACATCTTTCCCATCCAAGGAAAGTGCTGCTACCCTGTTAAACTGTTTTCTTCTCATTGCAGGACAGCAAATTTGGCTCATCCTGTGTGTTCTCTCAGTTGTTCGAGATTATAATGCCCACTTGCCCCTCTCTTTTAAATCACTTTCCCAGCAGAAGGTTTTGCATTTTGGGTGTGAGGGTTGTCCTGTCTGCAGTTGTAAGTCAGGAAATTTCATTAAAAGAATCATAGAAACATTTAGTTTGGAAAAGCTTTCCAGAGTCTTCAAGTCCAACCATTAACTGTAAGAAGATGGGAGCTACTTCAGTTCTCTTTCCACTGAAGATTTGCATAACTTTGGGCAAAACTCTTCCCCTTCTTCACTTACCCTACGGTTGAAATGGGGCTAATAAGGCTTATAATTTCTATGCTTAGTATGTAAATTGGCAAAGTAAAGCATGCTTAAAAAATGGCCAAGGAACTTGGAAAGCTATTTTTCTTATTAAATCTGGAAAAGAGGGAAGTTGCAAAACATGGTCATCTAATTGCATCTTCACCAAGCATGTGGTCTAAGTGCAAATGTGACTCCAGTGTATAAATCCCTTCAGAAAGTGTATTTTGCCCCAAGAGGAATGGGAGCACACTCAGCAGACTGCAGAAGGATGTGATGCTTGCAGCATTTCTTTGCAGCATAATTGCAGCCTCAATGAACCATGAATCCAGCCTAATTAACATAACTGGAACCACAGCAATCATGCTGCCATTCAATTTAGGTTTGGAACATTCCGGTGGAGTGTCACAATTCTGCTGTTTATTGTTGAGAGGCTGTGGAGAAGTGTCCACTTGCTTTCTTGCTGCTGCCTTGGTGAATTTTTGTTATTTCAGGAGAGCTTGGGAACTTCAGAAGTGGAAGACCGTTGGCTTGATGGTTCCATTACTGAATTACAAATAACTGTATATTACTTCCTGTGAAAAGGTATTCAGACTGTTCAGTATATTGTAAAACTCAAGGAGAAAAGTACCAAATATCCAAGTTAGACAGAGGTTCTGAATTGTATTGGCTAGCTAATGGCAAATAATTCTGGGACTATTTTGAGTTAAAGGACTACATTCTCAGAATATTAAAAATAGTATCTATTACTCTTTGTAATCACTGTACCTAAGAGAAACCTTTTATTAGGAGAAAACCAGATTTTTTAATGTGTTGCTCTGTAAAAATGTGTTTTACTGTTCTGTTGGTTATGCTGCAGTAAAATCAGGAAGCCACAGAAGTAGATCAGGTACCAGTGGTCTTGGCATTAGGGCAAAATAACCACTTTTTTGGGACAGAGAAGCCAAGGGACTGCTGAAAATAGCAGTAGGTGAAAAATTGGGACTGGAGGTGAAGGAACAAGGAGGCTTCCTGCATCTCTTGGCTATTAGATGATGGTACTTAGTGCTGGCACTGAAGCCACTTTTAACTGATGTCACAGCTTAGATGGGTGAATAACAAAGTCATTTAGCTTGGAAAAGCCCTATAAGATCATTGAGACCAACTGTGGTTTGGAAATTCCAGAAAAACACTCCAGGGTGGTTTTCTGTTTTGAGAATTCTTTGTCTTATTTGAGGGTTCTTTGATTTGTAGCATTTTCCTTGGATATAACTTCAGGGCTTTCCACTGATTCAGAAAATTCTGTATTCCTGTTGACTCCCAGACACTGAATTTCCAATTTTTTGTCTTTTTTTTTTTTTTTTCCCCTTGATGAAGTTAATTCAAGAAGTTAATCCTGACATTTTCCACTCTAAGCATCTGAGTATAAATTTATCATTAGGGAACTCAAGGCCTCTTTTTGGGCTTGCTTATTTAGTTTTCTGCAAGTTGTAACTTAAAATAACAGTTAATTACAATGAGAGGTACCCGATGTACACTGCACCCTCCAAGTTTGCATTAATCTGTTTTTAACATCCTGTGTATAACTCAGAGCAGTCTACAGAAAACGTATTGAATAAGAAAGTGAAGAAATTATTATTATTATAATTGAATAAGAAAGTGAAGAAATCTGACTTCCCACAGTGACTCTTCTTCCCTCCAGCCTCTGAACAAACCCCACTGGCTGTGGGAGGCTCTGGGAAGTTCTCTGTTTTAAGTCTGAGGTTTAGGTGTTGGTTAGTCATTCCCAGGAGGCTTCATACACATTTTAGCTGAGACTCTCCAGCTAAACGTTTCTGAAAGGTGGGGTCAATCAAAGGGCTGGCTGCAGTTGAGGAAGAGCTGGAGGAAGTGCAGAGAACAGATCAAGTGGTTGGTTCCTGGAAGATCTGAGTCTGTGATTCATCCCCTTGGAAGTGAAGGAGGAGAAAGCAGTGCCAGTTAAATATCACAGAGGGTTATGATAAACATCCAAATGATGGGGAGAGATCTTTCAGCATCTTTATTCCCTGCAGCTGTGGTGTGTAAGCTCAGGAAGATGACTGAACATTGATACTTTCAGAGTTCAATAGTCACGCTTGTTGTTGAAGGCACTTACTGAGAATTGACAGAAGAAACTATTTTTGAGGGGAGTTGCCAAGTAGAGATCGTATTTCTAGTTTAGTGTGCAACAAACCCAGGATATTTGAATGGTTGTCAGATCTGGGGGAAAGGGAGAATAACTTCTCTGTGGTAAAATGTTGCAAAGGAAATAATCAGTCTCCTTCAAAACCAGTATTTTTTACTGTTTGTAGGTGCAAATTCAAAAGCGACTCAGATCAAATGTGTCAGAAGTAATTTGAGTGTTTGATATTTTAGATCTAATGGCACTGTTTCTACAAAAACTCCTGGCTGCTGTTAAAACATTTATATATACTTTTCTGCCTTTTATACAAATTCATGAAATAAGGTCCTTGAAGACACTGAAAAATTTAAGCTGGTCATTCTTGCTGAAGTAAAGTGATGAAAAAAATGTTAAGAAAATACATCTGTAGACAAAACCAGCCCTTTTCTCTCTATGCTGTTTGAAGATGTGTTCAGGCTGTTTGAGTGCAAAATAATGGCAAATTTTCACCTTTGATATCTATCACTGTGTTACTAGTATGAGGTTATTTTTTTAATGAGTCACTGCTAGGCACTGAAGAAGTAAGTTCAGAAATATTTTAAGGAGAGGTATATTAAAAAAAATTTAAAAACACCCAAAACTGTACAGGAAGACTTTGTTTTGTGTGCCTCACGCAGGGAACTTTCGTAGAGATGGAAAACAGGGGGAAAGCCAGGGGTAAATGGGAAAGAAATGGTTGCAAACTAAGGGCATGGTGGTGACCAGACAGAGAAGGGAGCTGAAATTCTGTTATTTTGGGGACTGTGACCTCCTGCAGTGACAGGTGAGCTCCTTTCAGTGAAGAAATGTTCCCAAATACCCAACCCAAACCTCCTCTGACACAGCTCCTCTCATCCTTTCAGTTTTTGTCTGGGAGCAGAGCCTGACCCCCACTTGGCTGTCCCCTCCTGTCAGGAGTTGTGCAGAGCCAGGAGGTCCCCCCTGAGCCTCCTTTTCTCCAGGCTGAGCCTCCCCAGCCCCACAAAAATGAACTCTGAGGCACAAACCCCAAAGCCTCTGGCTCCAGTCTCTGCTCCAAGCAATTTTCTGAGCATCCAAAGGAGCACAAACCCTATTAAAAAACAACAACAACAAAACAGGACTTTGATTAATTTTAAGGTGATTTCCTCTAAAAAGACTCTGAAAATGGGTTTTCAATTAACAATCTAGTTTACATAAAAGGCACATATTGATGAACAGAGTCCATGACTTCTTGCTCAGTCCCATTATTCTCCTCTAATTCATATGCAGAAGTTAAGATTTCCAGTGATCTCACTGTTTACCAAAATCCGAGGGACTTAGAGGTTAATGTTTTTTTCTCATTTTCTGGTGAGAGTTGCATCTTCCCTTTTCTTCACAAAGAACAATAAAGGAAAAGGAGGAATCTGCTTCCAGAAAGCACCCAAAGGTACTGATGATCCATCTAGAATTAGCTAGATGCTCTTGTGAGAGCTGAAAATTCCCTAACACTTCTTTGGCATAAAATTCTTCTGAGTTTCTGACAGCCTGATATTTGACTATTCATATTTGTAATTATTTTCAGTGCTGGGTCTCACTGATTGACAAATTTGAGTTGCCCATCCTGCTATGAGCCCTTCTCCTGCAAAAGGCAGAATGATATTAGTACAAACATGATTGTGAGAATCAGAGGTGATACAGCAGCATAATGAAAATAAAACAACTTTATGCTTATTCATGTGAAAATACTGGTGGGGCACCTCTTAAATTAATCATACAGCCCTGCTTAAATATATCTGATCATGAACCTTACCTTCAAATCACAGCCAGTTACATGAGAAGAGCTGATTGCACTCAAATTGTGGAGAGGATTTTTTCCCCCTCAGAAATTGCTGATTTAAGAAAAAAAAGGCGTATTTTAAGAATTCTGACTTCAAATAAATAATCCAAAATTGATACTTGATTGAAGCTAAAGAACCAAACACAATTTTTTGTGTGTTCAAAATTGTAGTGAAAATACTACCCTTCTGTTTGAAGGACCTCCTAAAAATATCCCAGTGGTTATTAGTGGTGACTTGAATCAGTTGGAGGTATAGACATATTTGGTATCAGAACAAAATAGAAACACTTAATATTTTTAAACTCTTCAGGCTTAAAGATCACAGAATGTTGTTATATTTGATGTGGTACCTCAAACTGTCAATCCTAACTTTTCCTGAAAGTTAGAACTTTATCTTTGCAGTCTGTAGGCTTGCTATACTATGAGCATATATTAAATTTATTTATTAATTTTTTTGTATTATTTTAAGCTTTCTGTTCTTGTTAAAGTATTTTTTCCTTAATGCTTTAACATGAATAAATGCCTAAATGGAGCTGAAGTTCTTGAGTCCACTTTGCCCTGTCACAGTGGGTTGGGTTTTCTATTAGTGAAGGACCTCAGAACATGAAAGTGCAGCTCTGTGCAGGGGCACAGATTAGATCTGAATGCAAGGAAAAGCAACAAAGGTCCACAGAATATCTGGAATCTGCAAATACTTCCTGTGCTTAACCTACACTTTCGTTGCGTGACTGTAAAGAACAGCAAATCTTTGTTCTTTCCCCTCCTCAGTTCCCATTCAGTCAGCTCAGAGACACAGGAGAAAGGTTTTGGGGAGCAAAGCTGTTATCAGCCTTCCTACAGTTTGCATCTGATTCTGTCAGCAGTGAGTACATCACACCCAAGAGCTTACAGCCACTTTTAAACATCAGAAAAGTTTTGTAAAAACATATATATATAGAAATATTTAATTTATATAAGACATAAATTTAAATCAACAGAGATGATGAGTGTGAAGTTACTTTATGCCTTTAAAGTTTAGCTCATATTTGAGTTAGTAAGAGCCAGAGCTCTGGTTTTGGATTCGTAAGAGAATTACATCTGCCTTAGGGTGGAGAAAGAGCAAGAGTGTATCTTGCTAAGATCCCAAAATGTTCAAGTGGGGTAATTAGACTTCTAGAACATCACAGAATAATATCCTGAGTTGGAAAGACCCACAAGGGTCATTGAAGTCCAACTCCTGGTCCTGCACAGGAGCACCCCAAGTCAGTCAGGCTCACCTGTTTATGAAAACCTACTAGGGCATTTCTTGGGTCTGTAATCCAGGAGGTTCTGCTAGTCAGCTTTAATAAAAATATAAGAATGTCTCAGAAAGGCCTTTCTTATCCTCTGTGCCGATCAGGAGTGTGTTGGTTTAGCAGCCTCAGGTCTGGTGGATCTGTGCACAGGTAGGGTTGCTGACCATAGGTTCAGTGATGCATGTGCAGAGTACAGAAGGTTATAGCCTACAATTACTTGGAGCTAGAAGTGTGGGAAGAAAAATAGTCCATTGCTTCTCACAGCTCGTGTGATTTGAATCTGGAATGAATTAATAGACTAATCCTGTTTGTGGATCATCAGCTGCAGAGGTATTGTCAAAGAACTTGTGTCCCTATTCACTGGAACACCTGTATGTAAAGCCATGTCTTAATTTTTCAGGCATGCTGAATCAGACTGCTCTGCTTCAAAACGAAGTAGAAAATATAAATATATGGAATGGCCCAATCATCATACTTATTCTTTTCCTCATCTCAACAAGGTTGCTGTTTTGGCAAACCCTTGTGAAAGCAATTCACTCTTTTCAGTTCAAAGCCATTCATATGGCGACAAACCACCGTTCTTCCCTTTCTATCTGTGTTCATTCATTTAAACTCCAAAGCTTTCCAGCTTACTTCTTGGATTTATAGCCAGCTGGCTGCTGTGTGTAACATGAACATGTTCTGACTGTGCATGACACGTTTTTATCTCGTTTAACCCATAACTGTCATGTTCACTCTGGGCCACAGCTCACCTGTGGATACTTAATGTTGACTGTGCAAGTTCTCAACATCATTTGCATCTCCTCACCTCTGAAAATCTGCTGTTATTAAGTCAAAAATAAAACTCAACCCCAAAACAACCACCCAAAACCCCTTCCTTGGAACAGATTTGGATAAAATGAATGTGTTCAGGATGGTGGGCTGCAGCTGAGCCAGCTCTTCTGGAATTAGTGCCCACTTTTTGGCATTTAAAATAAACTTTGGAATGACTTTTTAACACAAGTGCTTTAATAGCAAGTGAGGAGGGGGTGGTAAGGCAGAGAAAGACATATGCACTTCTTTTTTTCCTTGATGGCTGATTTTTCTGGGGTTAGTCTGATAAGTGATACCTGTGTATTAGCAAGTTTCTGCAGTCTTAGAAGTCAGAGAAATTCAGTGGAAATGAAATGCTGAAATATCTGCCCTAAGTTATTGAATCATCTATGCAAAGCTTTCATTCAAAGCATGAATATTAAAATTTATTACCATACTTCAGCTTTGCTAGAAATACAATATGTTATTATTTTTTTCTTTATGCAACACCGCTGGTTGCTAAAAGCAGCAATAGAACCATTAATTAATAGTAGTAGACCTGGATAATGTCATAATAAGCAGTACAACATATTAAAGCACATTAATTCTTGCCAGCTATCAGGAGGAACTTTTAGATATTTGAAAGGCCCATTAGGTTTGTTTACATTCTGAGTGGAAGCTGGTATGCTTTGGCAGGGGCTGACCCACACTTTAGTACTTCACTCCAATGGTGTTGAATTTCCTGACTGTCGTGCACAGTCTGTAATATATTGTCACCACTTCAGGGCAGCCTGGCTCTGCAGGACAGAGGGTACAGCCCATACCAGGGCATTCCCCAAAGCTAGAGTGTCTTTGCTGCCATAAAAATGAAAATAACTGAAATTATATGTATCAGAAGCAATTTTCCACAATGGAAAAGGTGGTCAAGGAATCAAACCCATGCCTTCAGGTGTATTAACCTAACAGAGCAACAAAAATGAGCTGGGATTTAAATTGCACTAACAATCTGGAAAGGATTTTCCAACTGGGGTTTATGTTAAGTGTTAATAGTGAAACCTGGGTGCTTTTTCCTTTGATCTCTCTTTGAGCTCATATAGAATAATAGGATCAAAATAAAATGCCATTTATATGAACACCTTGTTCTTTTGATCTTGGCACCAAAAATTCTGTCTGCAGCTACAGCCTAGCAAACAGTGCATCTGCTCCTTTTAGTTGGACCTTCTAGTTATCATAACTTTTAATAAGTGGTGTCACAGCCAATTTTCTGTGCAGGTCATGAACTTAGTCGTCATTTTTGCCCTAAGAATCTCTAACTCGCCTTTCAGAAGAATTTAAAATAAGGTATACAGGACCTGTAAACTGTTGGCTTCTGGTTGGTGTGCATATGCATATCAAGTGTATGATTTAAACATCTGTATACTGCAATGTTTCAAAGTATAAAGTTAGTTTTTTTAGAGTACTTGGGCAAAACTGTTGAATTAGTGCAGGCTGAATGAGAATGAATGTTTGAGGGGGAAGAACAGTTGGAGTAGTGGTGGTTTTCATTGGTGCTGGGTTCAGGATCCCTGCTTTTTCCGTCAGGCAAGTGATGTCTGGGTGGTAGCCAAGCCTTTCTCTTCATTGCCCACGTCTGCTGGAGAGAGCACAGAAGGGTTGCACCTGGTAGTTATGGATCCCTTTGGTTTTGTGTCAAAGTCAGATGGTCCATGGATGGTCAGGAACGTTCCTTTAGAAGCCACTGTTGTGAGCACTTCAAGTAAAGCCATTCCTCATGCTCTTTCAAATCTCTTAGTGAGATTCATTCTTCTGTTTGACTCCCCTGAAGCAGCTGAGCTATTTATTCTGATGACTGATTGTGTCTCATTGTGATCCCTGCTTTAGCTGTTGTAACCTCCCAGAGCAGAAGAGCTGGGCATGAAGCGCTGTGCCAAATGAAAGCAAATAAACCCAAGTCCTGCAGTTCACCAGTGTCGTAACTGCTGCTGCCCAGGAAGAGGGATTAACAAGTGAAGAAATGCTGGCTAGGAGAGATCCAGTGGCCAAGCTGAGTCTCGGGTGTCAAATGTCTCTCTCAGGCTTTGCATCCCTCTGTAATTTATATTTAGCTGCTAAGCTGACGTGATAGGAGCAGTCAGCTTGTGAGGAACACTGCTGGGAAAGTGTTCAGGCTCTTGCTGAAATGGCTGCACTTGAGCTTGTGGCACATGAGCTGTCCTCCAGCAAGTTGTTTTTGTTTTTTTTTTTTTTTTGCAGACTTAGTTGGCTCTCTGCACTCTGTTACAAGGCAGGAGTGTTCCAGAGGGCCATAACAGTGGCTGTAACCTATAACCCTCTTCATATAAAGTAGTGCAGTGTAATTCATTGTGTGCAATAAAGATACTGAACTGCTTTGAGCACCAGAAGCAGCAAGGATGTGTTTGTGCAGCACTGCCCTGGGATTGAGGCATCCTGCTGGGATCAGGTCTCCCTGCTAATGCAGCCATTCTGCCTCCAGTCCTTCCCTAAGCAGTACAGAACTAATGTGGGAAAGTTTGCTGCTGTAGTTGTCCTAAAAGGCAGTATCTGCCCAACTCTTAATTTGAGCAGGTTATATGTCCCTATTCATCTTCCACCAGTTCTCATTTCCTATCCCAGAATTCCTACACCTACTTTTTTTGCATCAGTTGAAGGAAGGTGATGGGACTCTTTGGCCAAGGAGTTAAAAAGCTACAAAGATTGGTAGTTTCCCTCCCTACAATAGGAATGTGATTGCCCTAGTTCTGTGGTTAGCGTGAAACAAGTCAGCTCTGTCATGAAGTCAGTGGGGTACAAGTTAATACAAGGTAGTAAAGGAATAAAACAGCAAAGTCCACAGTCTTTTATGACAAAACCAGTATGATCCTGCTGCAGTATAAGGCCCTGCTGTGAATGGTATTTTCTGATGCGTGGATAAGTGCAATTTACATATATACAAAGTGTATGAATAAAGTTATAAAAGTATATTTGGTATTTTACATTTTTTTCCCCCTTGAAAGTAATTTTCTATTGTTCAGACTTTCAGCTTTCACTGGTTTTGTTTCAAAAAAACCCAAAAGGAAAAGAAAATAACAAAAGTCCATAAAGGCAAAAGGGATATGTTCTCATTTCAGTTCACAGAATTTCCTGCCTTTAAACAATACAAATATATGCCCTTAGGTTTCCAACATGCTGGAAAGATACTGAATCCTTGAAACAGATCAAATTAAAAGCAAGTCCACTATAGCAACATCAAGTTGTAGCAGCATGTCCAATAGATCTCAACAAGAATTTGTTGAGGGGGTTTTAACTGCGTTGCCTAGACTTAGAAAATCCTAAACTGCTGAATCCATGAGTGAGTAAACACTTAGAAACAGCGAGTTCTAGGCTGAACTGTGCACAAGTAAAATCTGATGCTTAATTAATTGTTGCCTGTTCATTACAGGCCTCATTCAAAGCAGATATTTAATACAATTTCAAAATGTTTCCACAAGCAGAGCAGGCTTGATGTGCAGTTTTTAATGTCACAGGTAGCTCAGGGATGGGCCATCAATGTTTTACAGAATTTCCAGGGACTGTGGCTCCCCAGGGATCCTTCTGGCACCCAGATGCTGAAAGCCAGATGATCAGGGATCATAGATCAGCATCACTGTCATCCTGATTTATACTAGAAGGGAGTCCAAGGGATTTGTAGGGTTTTTCCCCCTGTAATGACACTGCTACTAATTGTAATTCTATTTTTAGAGCTTTTTGACAAAAACTTGATCCTTTCAGAGCAAAACCGAAGACTTCTGGCGTTTGAACAATGAATGAGATTGGGACCTACTGACAAAGCTGTGATTAGAACTTGGAATTTCCTCTAGTTCACACTGCCTGGTTGATGTACAAATGATACACGTTTAAACTTCAGTTGTAGTGCAAAAGCAAAATGCAAATTAATATAGTAACACATTTTCAAATGGAGGTCAAATCTCTGCATTAGGAGGTCCTGAGGGGCAGAGCCAGTTTACTGGAATGCCCTGTGGCTGGGATAGCTCCACAACAGGCAAAAAATGCATTTTTCTTACTGTTTCAATATTGTATTATTGACAAAGTGTGGTTTAAATTTTGATGTGCATAAAATTATTATTTTAATTAGTTTGCCTAGCTTTTTTCAGTTAAACCTTCATGTGAAAGCAGGCTTCATTGCTTATTTCTTGGGGTACCTGAGAAAACCTTAAATAGTTCAGGTAGAGTATGTGTTTTCCTGAGAAACACACAGAAATTTGCATTTGTGCAGGCAAGTGAATTATCAAAACCAGATGTAAGCAAGTGGAACATTTTACATAAATTTATTAAAATCATTATTTACCTGTAAGTTATAAGAAGGGCTTAGTTGCAGTAGTTTGCTGCCAATATGTACTGCCAATAATCTGCCAAAAAAGCAGCTTGCTGACAAAATCCCTCAAATGGTTTGCTTATGATTGCACAGAACGTTACAACCCCGAGTCAAATGAAAACCTACCATAAACGAGCTCTTTGATGGTGGATTCGCTGGAATATGGTATTGATATATGGTGTACAGTTTATATGGATTATGTATACTGTGCAAGAAATATGGATATATATTAAGGGTAACATGATACGTAATCGGTTAGGACAGTTATTGTTTTCAGTGTTTGCTAGGAATAAGATCACAGGGTGACTGCTCAGTTCTGAAATGCAGATTATTCCCGTGCTGCCCAAAGCACCAGCAGGCCATTTCTCCAATTAATACAGAAAGGCTATTGAAAATGTAAAATATCTGACATCTATGCAGAGTAATTTTAAAGGCAACTTTACTTCTAGGAACAATTTATACATTACATAAACTTGTATTTTTCATCCAAGTATCATTTCGAGAATAGCAAGCCTAAATATTGGAGGCCATGGGGAAACATAATATTACGATAATGTTCTTTGGTGCGGTTTGGAAGGTTTTAGGAAACATTTGGAAGTATTTTTCTCATAAAGTCACTTAACTATTGAAGTGTTATGCTAGCACTCCCTTCTGCATTGTGTATGTTGCAAAGCAGCCTAGTTAAAGGGGACATTCATCCCCTATATGCTGATTAGAAGTAGTTCCAAAAACCAGGAAATTATATGTTATAGGATCCTGGGTTTAGTTTAATTAAAAGAAAAAAAAAATTCAGGTGTGATACCAGCTTTCAAACACTCGTTTCCAGTTGTGTTTAGCAAGAGGAGATACTGTATTGAGTAGAACTCTTTGTGAAATTTGCATCCTTTAAATAAGCACTTGAGAGCTCAATTAGTTTTTTTTTTCTTTTTAAGGAAACACTAATAAACATGACCAATCCTTTAGAATCCTAAAGAGGCTTAAAAACCTTGCAATTCTCAGAAGCCTAACTTTCTTTCCCCATAGTGCAATTAATTCTTTTGAACTACTGCAGAAGCAGAACTTAAGTCAACAATTTCTAAATTTCTGGCAGTTGTTATCAAGAAGACGCTTAGAGCTCCAGAAGTTACTTTGTGGTGTCAGGGCAGCAGATCTACATGGTCATACTGTTTAATTATAGAGAAAATTACTTTTTTTTTTCTGAACTATTAATTAATCCATGTGTTCATATCTTCCACAAAAAAACACAGAAGTTATTTTCACCTGCACTATAAAATATGTATTTTAATTCATTACCATCTTTCTGAGGAGCTCTTAAATTATCATCATTCCATTTCTGGAGAACGATGGACACAGAAATTATAACTGCAGAGATTCTTGTAGTCCGTGTTAAAGGACTTCAGAGAATTGAAGACATGAACTCAGAAATAATGTATTTAGGGTCAAACTCAGTCTTACTTGATGTCAAAGAGAGCTTTGCCTTTCACTTTGCTTGTTTCACTGCGGGCTAATGTTTTGCATGGATTTTGGGGAATAATTTTTGACACCCTGGCACTGACTGCCCTGAGAAGCTGGAGCGGCTTGGTCTAGTGGAAGGTGTCTCTGCCCATGACAGGGTGTTGGAACTTGTCTTTGGGGTCTCTTCCAAACCATTCTGTGAATGAGAGTTGAAGAACACCTTTGTTAAAATCCGTATCCTCTGGGGTTTGGGCTTTAAAGTACACCTGGAACAAGGACCTTAATGTTAGAAGTTCAAGTGTAACACTCAGGGGAAGGTTGAGAGGTCATTTTGAGCATCCTCCTTAGATTGGCCTGCAGATATGGCATCTTACATAAAAAAACAGGAGTGTTGTTGAATTAGAGTTAAGTAGATTGGAAAGAAAAGTGTAGGTGTTAATTCACAGTGGGAATTTTTGACAGTGTCAAATGTGGATGTTGGATATTGAGGGATTTCACTCAGAAATTATTTGGAAAAGCAGGTGGAAGTTACAATTTGAGGAAAGAGACTTACCCTGTTGGCCTCCTTCTCTCTTTACTACTGGGATCTTTCTTGCTTTCCTCATCTTCCTTCCCCACTCAGATGGACCAAGTGGAGTCCAAGCCAAGCACCCATGGTTGCTCTGGATCCAGCCTCTCTTCTTGGGACCATTTTGGATCATGCCTGCCAATCAGGCATCCACTGCAGTGTCAGGGTTGTTGCATTCAGCTAATTTGTTGATAAACCAGCATTATTTTGGCTATTTTATCAGAAATAAGTCAGACCTAGTGATATCCCTCCCTGGTTTATCTGTTGTCTAGGTTACACACTAGTTCTTCACTCTGGCCAGGAAGGAAGATTGCTCTCTCCCATGCTGTTATTATTTAATATCTGCATGTGAAAACTAGATTCTTGCCCTTTGATGAGAGTTAAAATTTGATTGGAGGAGGCTCTTGAGCATCCTGTCCAGCTGGATGGGCCTTAACAACCTCAGTGGTTCCCCGAGTTTCTCCTCTGTCACGGAAAAGAGAAGGAAATGCTCACACCGCAAATAAAATTTCATATTTCTACATCCTGCAGTTTTCAAGCAGGAAAAACCGTGTAAATCATGCTTTTTGTACCCAGGAAAAGGCACATTCTGCTGTGGGAAGACAAGCTGAGCCATAGACCTTGGATTTTCTTCCGCGATGCCCTTCCCAGTGCTTAATCTTGGCTCTGTTCAGTTTTCTTTCTGTTCTCTCTCTTTGCTCCTAATCCTTGTCCATGCTTATAAGCCCCTAATATTTATATGGCATTATCTGTGTTAGAGATTACTGCTGACAAGTAATCTCTTCCCTCTTCTGAATGAAGAATTACAGCCATTGCTGAAGATCAGAAAGTGAAATTAGATCCCTGAAAGTATGTGACAACTTCAATAAACCCTAAGATCAAATTCCCTGAATATTGGGGATCTTCTTTCAGGCTTTTAGGTTTGAACTGTAGTACAGCTTCAGGACACCTGACCACACTCAACAACTTTTTTTTTTTTTTCTTTTTTTTTTCTTTTTTTTCTTTTTTTTCTGTAAGGCAAAATGTGACTGTAGTTGCAGAGAAAAGAAAAAATTAAAAATGAACTATGACTATTCTCCCAGTTTTTAAATTTCTTACAATCTTTTTATAAGTAGCTAAATATAAACAGCATCAGTTTTACTGTTATCAGCTGATTCATAATATTAAAGATAAAATATAAATGTATGATTTTGTATATAAATAAACATATACTAATGGAATTGCTGTCTGTTCCAAAAATTGCTTTTATTTTTTAAAATTTATTTCTTAGAATAGAATCAGCAAAATTCTTGAGTTTTGGAAAAACAGCTTTGGTATTTCTGTAGTGCTTGGTCAGTAATAGGTGTGAATGGCTTGGAGCAACCTGGTCTAGTGGAAGATGTCCCTGCCCATGGCAGGAGAGTTGGAATGCGATAAACTTTAAAATCCCTTTCCACTCCAACCATTCCAGAATTCTAGTCTTTTTAAACTTTTTAATGGTAATATTAAAAAAAAAAAAAATCCATTGGGCTTTCAGAGCTCTAACTTTGCACCCAAATGTAACTACATTTACAGAAGAGCCAATTTTTATTACTTTTAAAAAATTTATTTATTTATTCCATCCATCCTTGCAGTCTCTTTAGGCAGTTGTGTAATTTGATCTAACCTAAACCAGTGCTCCAGTTCATCTTTCTAATGTGGTTTCTATTCATCGAGCAGTGACATCATGGCCCTTCCATCCTTTTTTTTTGTTGTTGTTTTTAATAAAATGGTGCACAAAGTGACTCTTGGTGCCATGGAAAAGTAACCAATCCCCATAAATAACTTTTCATTAGGGCAAATAAAGTGCAGTGAATAAACACATACGGTGGAACGTGGCAACATACTACAAAAAAGAAATGTGTGTGGGAAAAACACGTGTCTGCTTCAAGGAAGAGTACATGGATTGCTTCAGCATGGGGTTTCGTGGCATAAATGAAAAGAAAATATATAACATATAGGTTGTGAGTTAAAAAATCTGTTACAGTAGCAAATATTTAGATTGAAACTCTGAATTTTGGGATATTGAATTTTTATTACATATGAACTTAGTTTAATATTTAACCCATCTTTTTTAACTAAACATCTAGACCCAGTATGCAAAAAGGGAAAATTTTCAAGGCTGACTTTTTAAAAAGCCTTCATAAAATTTTAAAATTGACTGTTCAATGTGCTGGAGACCCTCAAAAATCTGAATAGATAAAAGAAATTTGAAAAGAAGTTGCCATACTAAAATTAGATATCTAAGTCCTCACTGTTTGTTCTGAATTTTCAGTGTTTAAATATATATGAGTTATGCATAAAAGTAAAACATTTTCCATGGGTTTTTTTAAATATAAGGGACAGTACCTTTTGGAATCTGTTGAAAGAGTTAATATTTGTAAGCTTTGATGATTCTTTTTCTGGAAAGTTTCACTTGTGCAAGAGTTCATTACAACAAGTTAGTAATAATAACAAAATGCTTCTCCCATATTTAAAATAGAATGTTGTGTCATTTTTCTTGCTTGACTGGTATGTTTTGTAATTAAGATTGAGAAAAAATTGTGTGTCCTTGTCGAAAATGATATCCCACTTCTCTGCTGTGGTAGCTCTTTAGGTGGTTTTATAGAATCATGGAGTAGTTTGGGTTAGAAAGGACTTTAAAGATAATTTCATTCCACCCCTGCTGTGGGCAGGGACACCTTCCACTATCCCAGGTTGCTCCAAACCCTGTCCCACCTGGCCACCATTTCTAGGGATGGGGCAGGCACAGCTTCTCTGGACACCCTGTGTAATGTTTCACTGCCTTCATGATAAACAAAATATTAAAAATTGAAACATTCTTTCTTATAGCTAGTCTTTCAAGCCTGGGTCTGCTGCTGCTCCAGCCTTGTTTCTCCATAACCATCATGGTGATATAGAAGTCCTGCAAGCTCTTGATGTTTTAAATGACAGATCTAGGCAAGTACTGGATGGAGAGATGCCTCTGGAAGGTGGCAGAAAAGAAGAATTAATGTGAGTGTAGAGGAGCAAAAATGTGCTGGAGAAAACGTAAACACAAAAAATGCACTAACTAGACGTTGTCTTTTCCCAGCATGCTTCTGGGAAATGCACAAGAAAAGGTTTAGATGACTTTGTGTTGTTATTAGTTTATTTTCAGGTCATTTATTCAAGTGTCATAAAGAACATTAGCTGGTGGTTAGGGACTCCAATATCCATTATATCATTCCAATCGTGTGGACAAGTTTATACTACACATGATTTACAATGGTCTTTCTGCCGTAGAAATTGTTCTCCTCAGGTACAAGATTTTATTCGTGGTTGTATTTAGCAAAATCCAAGTGGCTGAGCACAGAGATGTCTTCCAATCAAAGTCCAGAAATTAATGCCTTTCCACGAACACCATGGATTGCAGCAAGAGCTGTTTATGGCTCTCTGCCTACATCTTTTATCATGTCTCCACTGTTGTTAGTAAAATATACAGAACTACTTTATGCCAAAACAATGGAAGTTAATGCAGATAACTTGTTCCAAAGTTAACCATCAAATAAATCTTTCTCTCTTTTTTTTTTTTCAAACTGTTAAGTGAAATGGTGTTCTAAAACTTTTAAAAATTGTCAAGATGATGAATACTGTGTGTGTAATACAAGTAAATACCATGGAATTGATTGCACACACATGTCTTAAATAAAAGATATTAAAGAGTATATTCCAGAGAGAAATCGGTCGAGTTTTATCTAACATTATTAGGAATTCTGCAATGACAGATCAGATTTATAAGGGTTGAAAACTAAGGAGGAAACCTGTTCAGAAACAGAAATGGTGCAGTGAGAGGATGGTTGGCCAGGAGATTAAAGACAGGCAGGGGGATACAGCCTGCCTAGGTAGCCTGACCTCTCACACCTCAAGCAATTTGTCTTAACAGCAGTAATTTTTCAAAATATCTTAGT
>VWZV01008318.1:137500-152500 GCA_013397155.1 Irena cyanogastra
CCTCCTCTCCATCCCCCTTGAGCCTGAGCCTGACAAGGATTGCAGTGTGCCACCTCTGCCCACAGCAGATAAATAACTGACAGTGTTTCAGCAGAGTCACGAGGTTCTCCACAGAGTAATTTGTTTTCTCCTTCCTCACCAGGCCTTAATGTTTTCTTATAAACACCTACAGCAAGGCCCTGCTAATAGGAATGACTTAGGCCAAGGCTGTGGATAAAAGGTGAGGATGGGTTTCTGAGCTGACAATGCCTGTGCCAAGGAATTACTCTTCCCTTTGTGTAAATGGGCTTTGATGCAAATAGAGAGCAAAATCCTGGTGATTGTTGGACAGACAAGCCTCCAACATTTGATCAGAACTTTGTGATGTCCCACAGGTTTCCATTGCAGTGTGATAAAATGTCTGTTTACAATCATAGAGTACTTTAGGTTGGAAAATATTTCTAAGATCACTGATTCCAACCGTAAATCATGTCCAACAACACTGGACATGTTGGACTAAGTCCAGAGGAGACCGTAAGGATGCTTAGGGGGAATGAACATGTCTACTGCAAGGAAGGGCTGAGAGATTTGGGTTTGTTCAGCATGAGGAAGAGAAAGCTTCAGGCAGACCTTAGAGCCCTTCCAGTATCCAGCAGGGCTCCAAGAGAGCTGGAGAGGGCCTTTGGGCAAGGACATGGAGTGACAGGATGAGGGGGAATGGCTTCCCACTGCCAGAGAGCAGGGTCAGATGGGATATTGGGAAGAAATTGTTCACTGTGAGGATGGTGACACCCCAGCACTGGGTGCTCAGAGAAGCTGTGGCTGCCTCATCCCTGGAATTGTCCAAGGCAAAGTTGGACAGGGCTTGGAGCTTGGGACTTGAAGCTTGGGGCTTGGGTAGTGGAAGGTGTCCCTGCTTATGGCAGGGAACTTGGAACAAGATGGTTTTTAATGTCTCTTCCAACCCAAACCATTCCCAGATTCTCTGATATTTGGTGAAGGATGAGTGTGGAAGATGACAGTGACCAGTGTGGCATAATCCTCGTGTCTCCCCGCAAAAATACCCTTCCAGCATTTATACATCCATTATTCCCTCTCGTTCACCCAAACCTTACGTTTTTACTTTTTCCCTGTGTGTTCTGTATCACCTAAGCAGTTAAAGATTTGATAAGAGAAAGTTCTCAGAAATCAATTCTTCTTCCCCTAATTGCACGGGTGTGATAAAAGATCACACAGGGAATCTGCAAGAATTTACACACATATGCAAACAAATAGCTGCTGTCAGTTCTCATGGAAGATCAGATAAGGCCATTATCTCGTGTCAAACCTACCAGAGTGTGACACGAGCATGGGGAAGAAATATGGGACAGGAGATACAGGAGCAGGAGGAACAGTGGTGGAAGTTACGATGAGTAAATTCAGAGCGAAAAAAACCCCAAATCTAGATTGCAAAAACTATCTGAAGATTTCTGGTCTAAGGAAAACCGGTGTGTTCAGAGATAGTTCTGTGCCCAGTTATCTGGTTTTAATGTAGAGTATCATGAAGAAATGAGCGCATGTGCTGTACCAACATGTGGCTGCCCAACGTGAGGCCCTGGTCCCTTTCATTCAAGAGCAAGTACTTGGAAAGGGCTTGTCCCAGATGAGGACAAAAAGTAAGTGTTGTGCCCTCTGTGATGGGGCAGATCTTCATCAGTGAGTCAAGCACAAGTTCTTTGCAAGCTGCAAGCCAGAGGAGCCTGGAAAGGGATTTTTAATAGCATTTTGCATTTATCTTTTATATATATATATATGTAATAGTAGATAATTAATATATAACATATTATATATATGTATTTTAAAAATACGTATTGGATAGTACCTTGTTTCTCTTGGCAGCACAATACAAGATTTGTGTAGTCACTGTTTGACCTCTCAATTGAAAACTATTTCCTGTAGAGACACTTGAGAATACAGTGACTTTTATTTTCCTCATGCTGTTGAATATTTTGGACCAAATCTTACCCCATCAAGATGCAGGTGTGGCAAGACAGCAAAACAGGAAAGAAATCCATCTAGAAATCACATTTGAGTGCCCAGAGATGCCATTAAGCTCAATAGGCATCTTCAACATTGTGGACAGCCTGCAGAGAATAAGATGTGGTGAATAAATAAGGCAGACTGAAGACAAAGGTTTAAAATACAAGTGTTTCTACAGTGTTAACTAGAAGGTACCAGATTGGATAGCAAGCCCACATATGTAAAATAACAAATTCCAAATGGAAACTTTTTAGCAGTGTCTAAGGAAAGCCATCCAGTAGTCCCAAGAAAAACAGCACTCACTGGAGCAGTGGCACTGATGGCACATGGTAGGTGAACCTCTGCCATGAACATGTGGAGACATTAATGTAGAATTTGATACCTTTTCCTCTTGCAAATGTGAAAATTGTGTAATTTTGCATTCATGCAAGCTGGGGTTAGGTTTGGGAGCATATACTAGAGGCACAGAATGATTTAGTTTGGAAAAGACCTCTTGAGGATCTCTTGAGTCCAGCTGTTGCCCCAGCGCTGCCTAGCCCACCACTAACCCATGTCCCCAGGTGCCAGATCCACATGGCTTTTGAATCCCTCCAGGGATGGTGACTCAAACAAATAACAAATTTAAAAGTGAATGAAATAATTTGAAAATTTCAGCCTTGAATGAAAAGACAGCTTGGAAGTACCCATTCTTTGGTTGTTCATTCAGTGATGCCTAATCTTGAAATGTCTTCCTGCAGCAAGGGAATTTGAGGCACTGAGCCCTTCCAGTGGAAGATGTGTTATTCCTTGATCACTGTTTTTAAGAGCTTGTAGGAAAATCCAGCATGTGCTGAAGGCGTGAAAGTTCTGCTATAGCGGAAATCTCAGCATCAATTTCTTCCTCTTTCTTACAGCATGTTCTATGGGCAGCTTATCGTCCAGAGGAGCAAACATCTCTAATTTTGATACTGGCAAAAAAAGATGCTCTGTGTTACCTTTGCGTTCTTCAGCTGAGAAGCCAGATAGAATTTTGAGTAGTTTGTTGTGTTTATAGTATGGGCAGAGCCTCAAGTAAGTGTTCCAAGAGCAATAACTGGGCTTTTGAGCATCTTTTAATTTCCTTCCTAGCTGCTCTCTGGTTGGGATGTGGGTAACTAGAGACTCAGAAATACCATCTTGTAGTCACAAACTAAACTAAAAAACAGTTTTTGAAAATTTTAAGACAATCTCTTCATGCTGAGATAAAATGGCAGGAATTAAGTGAAGGCCGTGATGTTCACCTGTGAGGCACTGAGACACCACAAGTTGTGCCAGGGAGGATTAGGCTGGATATTAGGGAAAAAAATCCTCACCTAAAGGGCTGTCAAGCTCTGGCAGAGTCTGCCCAGGGCAGTGGTGGGGGGATCTAAAAGCTGTGTGGGTGTGGCCCTTGGGGACTTGGGTTAGTGGTGGCTTTGACAGTGCCGGGGGAATAGTTGGACTCAATGACTTTTCTAAATGATTCTGTGAATCTCTGACCTTTTAGCTTTCCAAAAAAAATTGCATTCCCATCTTACAGAAAGATCCACAGAGACAGTGAAGGTGTTTGGGTTTAAGTGGTGTTTTTTCTCCCCTAGTTTCAATTGCCTGTGCTCGTGATTAATTGTTGAAGCTACACTCACTCCGTTGGCATCAGCAGTGTAGGAAAGGAGAGGGGAACTATCTCAGAAATACAAAGAGCTGAGATATTTTGTGATCTCTTCCCACTCAAATATATCCTTCAAATCTCATTCCCTCAGTGGAGGGAAATAATTTCAGTTACCCTGGTCACAGTAGAAAGCAGCCCTCTTTTTGAATGCCTTTTTTCATTAATGTAGATATGTTTCTGAGATGAAAAACGATGTTTCTTCTAATTACAGTTACATGTAGTTAATTTCCTTTTTTTAAAAGCTCAGTGTGAAAGGCAGTTTCCTTTAAAAAGGGAGGGGGGAAGAAAAAAGTGATACAGCTGATGTTCCTGTTGCCTTAGCAACAGATTTATTTATTAGGGTCTGAAATGACATGAGTTAATATACCACATACCTGCTGATCGGCAAACTCTCCTATTTCAGCTCCAGTTGACAATTAAGTCCTGGACAGCTACAGCCAGGGGTTAATGTTACTCATTAGGAGAACTAGGTCATTACTGGGAAATCAAGGCACTTAAGGCAGCATGGATAAAATACAAAATTCAACATCTCAAGGAGTGAGGGTTTTTATGTTAATTAACCTTATTTTCCTTTCATTAAAAAAAAATCTTTCATATATGCATATGACAGTGGATCAATTAATTGGGAAAGGAAAAAAAAAGAAGTAAGCTGTAGTTTACTTTCCTCTCCTAGTTGTCTTCATTTCCTTTGGAAGGGTTTCATTATTTTATGGAAAATTCTTATGTCTATATGATGAGTAAAAAGGGTATTAAAATTAAGAAGGGAATCATCATGGAAATCAGCTTTACCACAAGGGAATGAGCAAATAAAAGCCTTGGAAATGAAAATAAATAAGCTTTGCTAATACCTCACCTAAGGAGCAGAATATAAGCCCATCAGAGCTTGGAGATATTTAGAGGTACTTCTTTGCTTCTTTATTAAGCAGTTACATAGTTATTTGACCTTCAGAAACTGAAACTTTAGAGAACTAATTCAAGTTGTTTGCAAATACTCTATTTACAGGAAGCTGATCAGTAGCGTAGCCAGCATTAGCTACTGTAGTTAGTAATCGGCTTCTGATTTCCAGGAAAAGGAAATATATTCTCTGAAAGTTTTATTAAGATATCTGAGTGGGAGTTTTAACTTGATAAGTCATAAGTGATTTAATAAAGCTCTTCTGAAAGCCTTTATTTACTAACTTTTAGCAGGCTTCATTCTGATACTGAAGAACTTAATAGGCTGAAAAAGAATCATATTAAAATGAAACTTATTTTTTTACTCACTGCTTCCCCAAATATGCTTGGTTCTTTCACTTCTGCTAAGCACTCTACTTTCTTTTCTGTATTTAAGCTCTGTGGCCCAATTCTGCTTGTTGTTGTATTTAGACCAATTTGGTGTAAAACCTTTTTCCATTCCTGTGAAGTCAAGGTGGAAACAGGAACTTACCTGGGCTGAACATAGTGCACCATTGTGTCAGATGGGAAGAGCATTATTCCCTGTAACAAAAGTAGGATTAAAGCCCCAGGAGTATTTTTCATCTGCATGGGATGGTTTTACACTCAGATGCACCTGTTTTCTTAAATGTAATAAAAACGCTGAAAAATATTGAGATTCTGCCTGAAATATCACACAGAGAAACTTTCCTTCAAGTCCAGGTTGGATTGGGCTTGGAGCAACATGGTCTTTTGGAAGGCGTCCCTGCCCATGGCAGGGGTGTTGGGACAAGATGAGCTTTAAAGTCTCTTCCCACCCAAACCATTCCATGACTCTGTGGTGCTGTGATTCCCTCTGTGCTATCCAGATGCTCACAAAGCAGCCACTTCAGTGTCATCCTCCAGAGCCTGTTACAATAAACGCTTTAGCCACAGTTGAAAATCTGATTTTGAGTTAATGTAAGACTACAACTGCATCACCTGGACAGTTGAAGAATATTTAGACTTGGAACAGATGCATCACCGATTGCCCTAACAGCTCCAGTAAGCTTGGTTCTCCCTTTTCCCAGGATGGGAAATTCATTTTATAGGGCTTTTTTTTTCCTCCTTTATAGTTGTGAAACCCAGGTCTTTGAGCAGAAGCACGTGTGAACAGGTGGGATTGAGGAGTCCTCTCAAGACTTTTCCACCTATGCCTCTCAAAGCAATCCTTTTCTACTCCATTCACCTAACTTGGTCTTGGCCTTTCAAACCTCATTCTTCTGTCTTTGCCAGGTTCAGTTCCCTGGGCATCTCCTCACACATGGTCTTGTGCAGCAAATTTGCATCCCACTCCTCTCCAGTTCCTCAGCTTTTCTCTGTCTCCATCCCTGTCTCTGCAAGGAACCTTCTACAACATATCTAAGATACAGCTGGCAGTTTTATTAGGTCGTGTTGTGTTTGTGCTTTTTTTCCATCTAGTTCTTCATATGTTCTGGAAAACTTTGGATGGGATTTTTCTAGAAGATCATAGTCCAAGATAAGTCTCAGTTTTGGGAAACACCATAGGCAAGGACAGAGGAGGTTTTATAATGCAAAGTCCCCAGCAAACTTAGCAGATGGTGCCACCAGCCCCTTTGTAAGTCTCAGCACCCTGGACCAAAGTAGGGGAATAACCTTCAAGAGACAAAAATCAAATATTTCATAAGCAAGTGAACTAATATTCCTCCTTATTTTCTCCAGTAATGTGAGGGTTATGTTTCTTCCATCAAAGCTGTTTTTAATTAGTTTCCTATTCTTACTGCCCTACAACTGTTCAAGACTCTTCTCTTCACCTTCTCCCTGCTCTCCTTTTTTCCACATTTTCATGCTTTTTTCCCCCCTCCCTGTGTCCTCTAATTGCTGTTTTTTCTCAGCTGTGTTTGTGCAAATCTGACTCAATGCACTGAGTTGATTCCTCATTCTGAAAGCAGTGAGATTTGGAGTTCCTTTAATCTTATTGAATAATGAGTTTCAAGCCTTGGTGCCAAGAAAGTTCCTGGTTGGAAGCTTCTTCCTTGGAGATCCCAAAAGGATGAGTTATCTCGGGTACCTGAGCTAATTCCTCTCAGGGCATTACTCACTAAAGAGCAGGATGTCCTTTTTGACCCAAGCAGGGCATCTGGTGGAGTTTTAAGTCATTGTAGCTTGGTTGTGTGAATCCATCATGGAAATCAGAGAGGAGCCGCAGGGTCTTGTATGGTGGGATCACCATTCCCAGGAAAATCTGTAGTAATGTAGTTTTTATGTAGTACTTTCTGTATAAATTTGTATTTATGTATGTTTTCTGTTCTTTCAAGGAACTACTTTAGTAGACTGTTATCCACTTATTCCTAACCATCTTACGATTGCCATGACATCACTTTTTTACAGTATTTTATAGTTGAATTGCAGTAGGATATGTTATGTATGGTTGTCAGGGCTGTCAGGGTCGCTCAGATATTTTATGACCTCCCAACAACAGGAAAACCTTTTGTTGTGTTACTTTTGGAACACTAAAGAAAGTTAATTTTTTTTTTTTTTAATAAACTCTTTGGGGTAGTCCGTAGCACTTACAGGGTTTTGTTGCAAACTGAAATAAAGTGGTTTTGTTTTTTTAATCTGAATCCTCTACTTAGGAGCAGCCAGACTGGCCAAGCTATAGTTTTGAAAGAGTAAAAGAAATGAAAGGCACTGGAATGAAAGTGCATTGATTTTTACACCAAGGTAACTGAGACCAAATGATGGTCTTTGTCTTCAAAGCTTAATCTCCCTTTAGGAAATAAGCAGGAGCCTCCATGACTGATGCTGATCCTTAGGTTTCTTTGGTTAGGGTACGTGCAATATTTTATTTTGAGTTTTTTCTTCATGAGTTGTGAGGGGAGAAGAAGAATCTAAACAATAAACTCCCAAGGTTCTTTCTCGTTTCTTTTTTTATGAATCTCTTGTAGATAACAGGAGATAGGAGAAAATGCTTTTCCAGCGTAAAGCAAAATGCCACCCATTTTTCTCAGGCCAGCAATTTGAACAAATCAGAGGGTAAAATACACACTCCTCACTGTAAATACGTCATGGGCTCTAATAGAAAATAAAACACTTTATTTGCCAGTGCTGTTTGGCTGCTTTTTCTTCTCCAGTGCCATTTTTTAATCCTTGGCTTGCAGAGGTGTTCTGAAAGCACGAGCAAGGATCAGGACCCTTTTTTGCTTGTAGGACCTACAAATTGCCAGCTAAAATTTATTCTGTAGGCTCCTTTCTCAGGCAGAAACATTTTCTTCTACTTGACTCCATTTTCTGTGAACTGAGGGGTATTAAATATTGTGGTAACTTTTGATGCTGATGATGCCAGACAATGTTTAGAGGCACAATTACAGCAAAGACATTTTGTAGAGCAGATCAGCTGAAAAAGAAAACTCACTGGACTTAACTACAGATTTACAGTCTACCTCAACCTCATCTTGGAAATGTAAAAAGATGGAAAAATACTGTGATAAATTGAATAAATGGAAAGCAATTAACTTTTCCTCCATGTTTGCATTTTCATAGTTATTTCTTTTTTTCTGTTTCATTTCTAATTGTGCTTTCCTGCCAGTAACATTTCCTTTTTTGCATTTATCATGAGCATTGTTACCAGAATTTGGTATTAGAATTTTAATTTTTTTTGTCCCCCTTTTATCCTCTCGTAATCTTAACATAGAAATTGTATATTAAAGTCATTTGATTTAGGAAAGTCTTCTGTCCTCTGTGAAAATAATTACTGGAATGTATTATATTTCATGTATTGAATAGGCTTGTAACATGAGTCCTCTTCTTTAAGAAGAATATTATTCTCCTAAAGTATTTACTGACTGTGATTTTCACCATATTTCTGTAAATGAAAGCTCCTCTAAGACCATATCTTGCAGATGGGGAAACTTGGGCAGAGCTGTCTTGTGGGAAATCAGTGTCAGGAAAAAAGCAGAATTCTGCAATTCTCTGTTTTGAAGGCCAGGTTTATCTTTTGTGGCCACACTTCTACTTTCTAGCATTATTTGATTATAATAAACCTATGTTCAAATTTTTCTGAGCTCAAGATTTAATGTAAAATATCAAAGTGTAATACAGTGCATAGTATAATGGAGTGAAAAAATCCCTGATATTGTTCTTTAGATTAGGTTTGGATGAAGTGGAGCCTTGGTTTTAGTTCTGTAGGGTGTGTGTAGATCTTCTATTTACCCTGTATTTATCCTTTTCCTCTCTGTGTTTGGATATGCCATACTTTTTTAGTTTTCACCAGGAATATTTTTATTTTTTTATATATTTTTTATATTTTTTTTCTCTTCCTGTGTTTTTCTTGCTCTTTGAATTGCTTTGCCCAGTACCTCTGCCTTGTTTGATGCCAGATTTGCTCCTCATTACTTCCCAAAACAAAAGGATCAATGTTGTCCACATCA
Source organism: Irena cyanogastra (assembly GCA_013397155.1). NCBI lineage: Eukaryota > Metazoa > Chordata > Aves > Passeriformes > Irenidae > Irena > Irena cyanogastra. The sequence goes on from VWZV01008318.1 coordinate 146,507, forward strand.
AGGTCTGTGTCTTGGAAACCTCATTTCCTTTATTTTTAACTATTGATTCTGTGCTCATGGACTTGCCCAGCCCCTCACACATTCCTTGTGTTCTGCTCCAGCCGTGCCTTTCCTGGCTGATGTCCCCTGTCCCCTTCTTTTCTCTTGGCTCACCAGTCCTTGATCTCTGCAATCGCTGCCCAGCTTCATCAATAACCAGTGATTCTGCAGTGGCCTATTGTAACAGCTATTTTCTAGCAATCATTGTAGGCAGGCAGAAATCCATCTTTTACTTCTTGCTGTATGTCCTAACAAATTTTAAAAAATATAAAATTAAAGTGCTGCTTCAACTTCTGAGGATTTTGTGCCGTTTCCCACCTTTGGCCTTCTGACATGAAGGTGATTTTGGGGAATGGGGAGGCAGAAGGAGCTGCAGCCATTGTGAACTCCTTGGATTTAAGGCACTGTGCAAAGTGAAATGTTACTACGTGCCTGCACAATTTGGGATTCTTTCTCGCTGAAAATCTCCCATGCTAAGTGTCCTAAGATTAAGATCAGCCCTTTTAATACTGCTTTTAGCTGGAGTTAATTGTAACCCTTTCAGAATGTGTAGCACCTTAATAGTGGGACTTAATGGTCCTCAGAGTCCTTTCCAGTCCAAATGATTCTGTCATTCACAGAGATGTCACCACAGGGCTGTGGCTTTCACAAGCATTGCATGGCATTTATGGAGTATTTTCTCAAATATTAAGACTTTTTCCCCGGTTTTGCTTTTTTTTTTTAACTGATAAATGCATTAAGCCCTGGTTTTACTATATGTTTTTAATAGATTGCATTTATTTTCCCCCTTTGAGCAAGTCCTTCTGCTTTTTCACAACCCTTCTATCTTTTTTTTTATTTTCTAGATGTGCCTTCCTCCAAATTCTAAATAACTGTGATTATCACCACGTAGGATAAGTTTACATATACTTAAAAAATTAAGCTAAAGTCAGAGAAGACCATATGGGTCTCTTACTGAATTTCACCCAAATTTAAGAGATGAATATTCATTGAATAATGTAAAGGGCCAAGTTCTCCTATTTCAGGTTTTTTTTTCTTTTTTTTTATTTTTAATAATGCGTTTCACATCATTGGTCAGAGATGTTGGATGAGAGTAACTCCAGTTTAGGTGGTCCCAGCAATGGGTAAGGCTCAAGGGCTCAGGCTGAATTTCCAAAATCCCTGAAGAGCAGAAGGGTGTTTTGGAGAATGTTGCCTTTGATTGTATGGAGGAGCATCATCATAGTGCTATGAGGTTGCTTTTTAAAATTACTTTAGGCTGAAAAGTGGGATGTCAAGTCATCAATTAATCCTGACAGCATCCTTCTGTGGTGAAAAAATAATATTGTCACACCCATTTTATGAGCAGAAAATCGAAGGCAGAGATAATAATGGAGGCTCAGCAGTGGTGGTGCTGCTTCCACCACACTCCCATTCCCTGTTCAAGGACACTTCTCAAAGTTTTATATCAGATTACAAAGGGAAGTCACTAAATCAGTATGAATCCTAGGCCACATCCCCCTGCCCAGATCACTAAACCTCAGCCAGTTTCTGAGAGACTTCAGATGTCTCTCTCAAACTGTGGGTTAGAGTCAATAATAAAAAATCCTGGATAACAATGAGAGCTGTGTAGTAGCTGAATATGGAGATAGGATGTCTCCAAGGCTCTCAAATCTGAGCATAGGTGTGGTGTCTGTGCCTGTTTTGTGGCATTAGAGCTGTAGTTTGGTCATTCTGATGTTTTCATGTTCTTAGGATGAAATTTAGAGCATCTTCATACCATGCCTAGTTCTTATTTTTCCATTTCCAGATGCATATCAAATCAACTGAAAATACAAAAGCATTTCAAATACCTCAACTAAACAACAAAGCCAGACCCTGGAGTCACATTATATTGATTTTTCCCCAAACATAATATCTTAAAAGAAAAGTTTGCATTTTAATATCGGGCTTTTATACTGTTTTGCAATTCTTCTTCAGGAAATGGAGTATATATAATTAATACTGTTTAATAAAGCTCAAAAATGCAACAGATGCAGCCAAAAGTGCACATCATTTTGAGCAGATCCTTACAGAACAGACATTCCATATTGTGTTCATCTTTTTCCACGATCACTGCTATGGCAATCTGGTGTGTTTAGCAGTTGTTGCTGAGTAAGGCAGACTGGATTGTATATGATTTTTTCCATGTCAGCCAAGAAACAGAGCTCTCTCCTTTTTGATGCAGCAAAGAGGTGGTCTTATGCTATTTATTTATTTCTACCAGGAGCAGCTAATACTTCCAGTATTCTGAAAGAATAATATTACACTGCAGTCTGTAGGTGCAGGGGCCAGGAGATTCCTGGAGGTCTTTTAACTGAAAATGAAATGCTTGTGGTGTGGAGAAGTCACAGGAACTGATAAAGTCACTTAAGATGAGCTCCCAAACAGAAAAGCTACAAGATTCACAAAATGTGTCATTAGAATCTGGGAGTGTCACCTAAAAGGGAAACATTTTCTACTGGGGGATGGAAGGAGGATCACCTACAGCAGAAAACCCGCAAGAGAGACTCCAGTGCAGAGGAAACGTTTCCCCTTTCAGCATTCCTTCTGGGTGCCAAATTTTCCTTCTGTTCTTCCCCACCTATTAAACAAAGCTGCAACTTCCAATTCCTATCAGTTTTCCTAAATATGTGCAGCTTATGTGGCTTCGCCGAGCTGTAAGGCTCCGTGTTCTCCTGCCAGCTCCTTGACAATGTGGCTCCAACAGCATCCTCCACTTTTGGCTGCCTCTGGGACCCCTGGTCTCTTCTGGAAAGCGAGAGGGAAAGCATATCCTTTGCTGGAAGGACTTTTTGTGACTGCAAAGCTGATAGCGGGGCTGTGAAGAGCTTGGAAAGATCCCTGTCAGCGTCGTGGCTGTCGAGTCTGTCGGCTCCGCGCGCGGGGACGCGCTGGTCCGCCGGGATGAGCTGAGCCGGGGTGAGCTTGTGGCATCACCCACAAAGCACACACAAAGCCTGTCCAGGGGAAACTGAGGCTCAGGGGAAATTCTATCACGAATTACACCAACTCCCAGCATCATAGAAGTTTTCTTTGCAAGCAAGCATAAGGGGGATGTTCTCTTCCAGCCAAATCCGAATCCATGCGATCCTGTGTTGGCTCTTCGAGCTGGGCATTTGGAGGGAGCCCAATACTGGCAAAAGTTTCTGCACAGAAGTTACCTACCAGAAACAGGTGGCTCTTTTAAGCGTGAGGATGCAGCAAACTAATAGTCAAAGATCTGGGATCTTTGCAACTGGGAGACTTCCACCCTCCAAACCGGCGCTTGCATCCACTTGGGTTGCTGGAATTGTCGTGAAAACTCCTGGTTCACAGATGTGAAACAAATTACAAGGCTTATGCAGTTACATTCCTCCTTATTATTGGGAACAAAACAAATTGGGGGGATGGAGGTCTTCTTAAAGGGATTATTGTCTGGCTTTATTTTAAGAAAATGTAACTAATTCTGAAAAGTCCACCATTCCTGGAGGTTTCTCAGCCTAGAGAAGTCACATTAATTATAAGATTAATTTATTTTAATTCCCTAAACCAAAAATATTGACTGAATGAGAAATTAACATGTGTAGGGCTGCAGATGTAATTTGGCTTCAGATTTCCTGAATGATATAATTATTAATCATTCATATACTAGTGTGAGACCTACAGATTTCATTCTACAAAATTACTCTGTGAAGAAAGACACTAGGACAGCTGAGATATAGATTTTTCCCTTAATACAGGAAGGAAAACGGTGGAATTTTCTAAATAATAAATAAAACCAAAATATTGTAAAGGCATATGGTGCACATATGTTGAAATACAATAATTTAAAGCAGAGTAATTAAATGCAAGATACAATATTCACCTTAGAGTGAGGAAATTATCTCATTCGATTTTTAATATAACTTAAGGATTTTGGGAATTTTAAATCATTTGCAATACCTTTTGAACCTTTTATTCTGGGCTAGTAAAGAAGATAGATTAGAAAATTGGGCAATTAATTTATTTTTAGATAACCTAACTTTCATTTTGTGTCATTGAGTGACAGACTCATACAAACTTTTAATACTATCTTCAACTAAAATTATAAATAAGTACAAGTTTCTTATATTCTGTTTTAGTTTACAGTTAACTCCTTAAAAATCTAAAGGTAAAAATGCCTCATAGTGGTTTATTCCTTTCTTTACCTAAAACACTGAATGGATCCAAAGCTTTTAATGAGTATAGCATGAATTCCTAAAATTCCAGTTTGAGAAATCCTGTAGGTTTAGGAGAAGTTTTTGTTTAATCTGTTTCTCCTGAAAAAAGAAAAAAAGAAAAAAAAAAAAAAGGATTGTAATGGAAGTCATAAACATATTTTTTGGACAGGGAAAAAAGAAAACCCAAAACCTTTTTTTTCCTACCCACTTTTTAACCTGATTTTGCCTTCAGGTAGGTACTCAGTCCTTCTCATTTTCAAAGCTGTTAATTTGAAGAGTAAATGCATTGTTTGAGGACCGGGAAGAGATACAGAAGAATCTGATGAAACTGAGTTTTGACCCCCAGTGCTGCCTTGAGGAGAATGTTCAGCCATGCAGGAGAAGCAAAGAGAGAAATTATTTGAATTAATTTAGTCCCCAAAAGTACAATTTTAGAGGAATAGTGTTCTGATAAATAAAAAACCTCCCATAATTTCACAACTAAATGTAGACAATGCTGAGATAAATTCTTTTTGTTTTAAGGGAACATGACAAAGGCCCTGAAACTTTCTTTAAAGTCCTGATGAAGCTGAAAGAGCAAGATCTGCCTTTCCATGTGTCTGTCCTTGGAGAGACTTTCAGTGAAATTCCAGGTACCTTTGCTTTTTTTCTTTACTTTAAATTACCATAAAATAGATAACTTCCAGAAGTAGTTTTCGTGTATTTTTTTTATCTTAAAGAATGTGCTTAAAATTTTCCTAATTTTGAAACTAAATAATATTGATACGTTGTAAAATTAAAATTATTAAAGACAGTAAGTGTTTTTTATTTTACTTGGCAGAGCAAGACCTTATTTATGACTTGTGGTTCAGTAACACTTCTATATTTATTTAAACAGAGAGATAGGTGTGGGTGATAGGATGGTTCAGATAGGAAGCAAAATCTTTCAGGTCCAGGTCACTCATGTGCAATCCAGAGTGAGATTTTAGCAGGTGAAAACACTTAGTTCCCTCTCAAATGTGAGGTTAAGGACTGCTGTGGAGAGCTTCTGGTTTGTATCTGGCATGAAAGTGGTCATTAATCTTTAATATTTTTATACCACTCTTTTGGACAGTCCTTCCGTTTCTTGGCTTCTGCAGAACCACAACTCAGTGAACAGTTTCACCTGTCTGGAAAATAAATAGATTTTTTTCAGGCACACAGCTTTGTGCCTGAGATACTATGGCAATAAAGAGAATAATCAAATCCTGTACTCGGTGCACTAATAATAAATTAAACCTTTTTAAAAATGTACATTAATGACAAGTGAGTGTCAAAATATCCGATGTTTTAGCTCGTATGTGTTTTCCAAAATGTAGACTTGCATCCCTCAGCCTCATCAGTCTGTAAAAATAGACTGGGGATTAGTTTATTTGTCAGTTCTGTCATATCTGTTGCCTGCTGGACTGGTGATATTTCAATTGATTTAGTTTTGATTTTGCTGTTTTTAAGACACCAAGATGTTGCTCTGATCCAAATAACTTTTGGGTCCCCAACTGAGACACAGCTGTGTTGGAAAAAGAGGCAATAATTCAGTAGCAGGAAATTCTTGGTGTTTTCTGTCCACTTCCTTTTTAGACAGTTTTCTGAAAGCCTGTTCTTCCAGGCAAGCCTTATCACAGATCCCAAGGCAACGTTGCTTTCCAGACTGAGCACACCAGATTTCTTAGAAGGAGAAGTTTCTAAGGAATATGTGACAGATAGGAATATACGATGGTGCGCTGCAGGAACAGATTCT
>VWZV01008318.1:157500-204963 GCA_013397155.1 Irena cyanogastra
TCACTCCATTTTATTTACTCTCCTCCGGTGTCACTTATAATTGTAACTTTTTATTTTTTAATAATGAGGGATTTTTTTTCTCTGTGCATCACACAAAAAAGTGCTGTCGATAATTAGCAGTCTTCTGTTATTACTAGACTCAGGTGTCACAACTGTGTCTCATCCTCATTACAGTAAAAAATTTCACCTATCAGATTCATTATTGCTAGATAATGCGGCTGAGAGCCTTAGCAGGCCCTCCAGAAAAGTAATTCAGCCAAGCAAAATTATCAGCTAATTATATTTAGAATCAAAAGCCCAACAACTATTTGCAGATAAATTGTATGAATTGAAGTGAATAGACCTGAATATTAAGATTCATAGATTTAGCAGATGATTTGTTAATTGGAATAAAAAGACCATTTACTAGCCATTTTAACAATAGATCAATGGGAACTCTTATTTATTATTTAACTAGTAGTGCTTAAGGATTGAAATGAAGAGTAATTGTATTATTGTTATGATATGATACTTTCCTGGGAAAGGACAAAAATGCATGGAAATTAAAGGATTCCTCACACCAAAGTCTGTGGCAGTGTGAGCTCTGCCCTGTTTGATTTGATCTTTAGGTCTTGACATCTGGAAGGTGTAAGGTTTGTACTAAAACTTACTACTCATAGTAGACTCTGGTCAGAAAAATACACCCAAATTTTGGTGCAGAAAGGTAGCAAAGGAGTATGCAAATAAGATCATTTGCAAGTGAAAGAATTCCAAATTTTTAACTTTCATCCAGCAAACCACGGAGTCGTTAAATTCTGATTTTACTAATTCATGATCTTGGTAGAGGTTTTTTGAAAGGGGAAATTTCATACTCAACGATGACTCAGATCTCATCTTGGCCTGCAGTTTTGTTTTAGGGAGCTGTTCTTTTTTTTTTTTCCATGCAGACGATATGATTAAAAAGCAAATATTTTAACATAACTTAGTGATCTGAGCTATTACTGAAATGTCCACAGTTTCACTCTTTTTTTTTTTCTCCTAGATTAAAGAAAACTTTAAAAATCTATTTGCTTTGACATATGACACAATATTTAAGAACTGAAATCATCAATTAAATCACACATCAGAAACATTTCCCTTTGGTAAAAAATATAGTGCTAGACGATGTACACTTTGAAATTGTTGTTAATGTTTAAAATGCAATCTGAAGTGCATATGTTATTTAAAAAAAAAACAACATAAATTACAAATTTTAAAAGTTTATGAAAAAAAACAGCAGTCATTTCTTAGCAAAAGCATTTGCAGAGAAATATGTCTTTGGGGTTTGTGGATATGCATAGTTTTCTAGCATGAAAGCTGAATATGTTATTCTTTATTTTCTTTTTTTTTTCCTGTTTAAAATTGAGTAGATCTAAAGGAAACAGAGTCCTTTCAGGGTACCTGTAATAAAGTACCAAACCTGACATTCACGTGAAGGTAGCAAAAGCCTTTGGTTTGTCACTGAAAATAGAAAAAGTGAATATTGACAAGATTTCAGATTTTTTTTTTATTCTGGGGAATGAGGGAAACTGGAGTTAAAAATAAAGTCCTCGTATGGTCAACATGTTGGAGGAAATTCAAAGCCTCTCATGAAATAAACATATTTTAAGAAGTGTTTTGAATTTCACCGTGCAATTTCTGGCCAACAGAAATTACGGTTGTATTTTTGCAGGGATGTTGTGTCAGATCAATGGTCATTATGTGAAAAAAATAAACTGAAACATGGATGCCTTTAACCCATTCAGCTATTAAAACCTGAACTCCAAGGGGGACACTCTGCTACTGGAAAACATTGCGCCACGGCGGTGCAATTCTAAAATATTTGGGTTTGATGTTACGGGAGATATGTAAAATGTTCCTTGGGAAAAAAAAAAGTACAAAACTTCATGCGCTTTGGCAAAGGAATTTCATCAGCGATTATTAAAAAATACAACAGTTTATGTCCCGAAAAATAAAGGAAATTATCCAAAGCATGTGAATAAGCTGAAATATCCCAGCCTGGAGTTGTTCCTGGGTTATATTTAGCTGTAACCTTTGGAGTCTGGAAGTCTGAGGGGAATATCTGCTGTGCCAGGTGAGGGTGGTGTCTGTGTCTGCAGCACACCCTGGGATAGCCAACATGCCCCTTGTTTTCCAGCAGCATTATTAAGCAACGCCGTCCATACTTCACCATGTTGTTACATGTGTCTGTCTGCTGATTATAAAATGTGTTAAACAGTATTTAAAAAACAAAAAAATGCAGAGCTGCGCTTTGATTTATTCAGCGAACAAAACATATGCTCGCTGTTCTGTTCTATGTAATTCATATGATCAATAAAATTTTCTTTAAAAAGAGCAACTTTGGCATTTAGAAGGATTATGCTGCTGAAGGAAAAAAAAAATGTTTCCCTCTTGCTGCATGCAGGCAACCTCAAGGCTCTTGCACGGAAGTAAATTTTTTGGCTGACTAATGTCTATTTTTGTGTATTTGTGATTTCTAATCCTCAGGATCGAGGCTGTGCATTGTGGCTGTTACCCGCTGTGTCCCAAAGCCTTGGTGTACCCAGAGATATTCCCAGGTAGCTGCTTTGTTGCCTCTTCCTTCTGCTGAAACGTAATAATGTGATTCCTGCAAAAATCCAAAGTTTGGAAGTAAACTTGAGTGAAAGCAATTGTTTATTTGGCAAGCCAACATGTTAGTGTTAAGGCAAATTTTATGTGTTTTAATACATTAGACGAAGTTTATATTTGCCATCTGTTCTTTTAAGATAACAAAAAAGCAAGTTTTGAAATAGCATTCTTCATTGTTAGCATACACATCCCGTAATGATAGATTTTTGTTAAAAGGTCACTGATGCTGCAATGGTTTGCAGATTTTTTTTTTTGATACACAGAATAGAGAAAAAAAAATAGGCCTGAAAATCGCACCAAATTATTTAAACAATTTAATACTTAATGGTATGCAACTGCAGTACAGGATACACAGTAATGTAGTACCAGTTCTTCGAAAAATCTCATCACTAAATGTATCACATATGCATTGTGTTACATTAGAATAATGTATTTTAATCACCCAAAGGAGATGTCTAAACAGCACAACTACACAGTCTTATTTAGCATTAAACATCCTTGTGAGCTGAGGTAACCTTATAAAATCATGCTTAAATAATGTAAAACACGAGGCGGCACAGAGCAATATGCATTTTTAATTAGTAAAGTGACTAATATCGAGTGTGTGCTTTGAGGTTTTTGTTTCATTAAAAATGTATCTGTTTTTCCTGCAGCTGAATATCTGTATTCTACACCTGAACAGCTTTTTAAAAGGCTTCAGAATTTCTGCAAGAGACCAGATTTTGTAAGGAGACATCTCTATAAGGTAGTTGTTTGGAATAGTTTTAGATGATATAATGCCATATTGAAGTACAAAGGGGAAAAAAAAAACCCTTAAAAAAACAACATTTAATTAACATACTAATGTTTAAAGGAAACATGCTAGGGAGGGATATTAGTCGTTACACTAACAAGGATTAATTAAACTAGATGCCAGTTGTATTAACCTAGGTCTTATGAAATACGTGCACTTAATGCATGCTACATGTTTTTTTTAATTTACTGTTTTCTAAAATGACTGTCCTTTACATTTGGACCCAAGAGGCTTATAAAAATGAACCTGGATTAATGCAACTCATTAGTTTAAAAGGAAAATAAAAGAAAGATCCTACAATTATACTAATGAAGAGAAGCCTACCTTCCTATCCTAATTTAATCTTCAAAAAATGAAGGTGACAGGTATCAGGTAAGATTTCTTTGGCTTCTGGAATGATTTGAGTACTTTTCGTAATTATGATTATTTTAATTCTTTGCTTTATAAGGTGTGTTGAGCATTAAGGTTTATTTGGGAGCATAATTTCCTGGTATTATAATGTCCCCTTCTTTGCAGTTACTTCTGTAGGGAAAGTCCAGGTTCAGTGACAAACTCTTCATTCAGGTTTTGCTCAAGTGTTCGATGCTAGGCCGACTTTCATGCTTTTAAGTGGTGTATTTACACTGATGGGAGTCAGGCTTTTTTTTTTTTTTTTTTATTTGAATGTAGATGAAGCACTAAATTTTACATTATTCCAGTGAAGAGCTGTTACTACACGATGCTGCTTTCAGAAGAGTAACTGCAGTTCTTTGCATGCTGCTTCATACATTTACAGCAGTTTTTGACTTTTACTGTCAGAGGTGACAGAGGTGTTTCAGCTCAGGAAAACCCCTGAATTCAGCTGAAAGTCCTTAAAGGCTTGGAGGTGCATGGAAATACTCCTCATGTTAACCCGTGCGATACAAACGCCGTTCTTGGAGCATTTTCTCCTCTGTCCAGCCTCACTGTTAATGAGCAGGTCGAGTAATCTCCTCCTTAATTTGGAGTCTCATGCTGCCAACAAACCCAAACTCATACCTCCATCTCCCTCCCTCCCTCCCTCCCTCCCTCTGGGGACCAGAAAGTGTTGGGGTCTTGCTATGTCTCCTCTGCCTCTCTCCCCCTTCCAAGCAAGAGCAGCGAGGGCTTAGCCCATGCCTTGACTTTTTTTGTGACCTAAAAATAGGCATTTACATAATGATACATCAAAGATGATGTTGTTTCTGCAGGAAACAGTTAAACCTCAAGGAAAAAAAAAAAAAAGGAGAGAACCAAAAATGCAATTTAACACCCAATTTCAAGCTCATTATCTTTCATTGTCTATTAACTTGGCAATGGTTCAGAAGGTAGCTCATAATAGTTTAAAATGCTGACTGAACACTTCCAGTGTTCAGCATTACTTCTTGAGTCAATAGTATCATAGAGTTAGGCATGGGGGCTTCAAAGGGAAAGCAGTCCTTAAATGTTTACCTTGGCATTTCCCAATGCTTCAAGCTCAGCTAATGGTTGCATTCACATGGATCTTCTCCCACATGGATCCCCAGCTCCTGAACACAGAGCCAAGGCATGCAAAAAATACTTATATAAAATAGTACAGGTTGGAAATGTGTACACAAGCCCCGTAGGCAAAATGCTGATTTGCGTAAAGGATTTTTTTATCTTTTTTTAAAAATTTCTTGGGATGATTAGTGGGCAGAAGCTGAAGGTGTTTATTCTGCCCCTCATGCAGATCTTCAGAGTGTCAGAGCTGAACCTCTGCAACAGGTAGCAATGGAGCTGAGTGGGGGATTGTTTTAAGATGAGGAAAGCAGAGTCTAATCCAGCACCTGTGAGCACCAGAGGAAATATCCCTGTTGTCTTTAATAGGCTTTGGATCAGCTTGGAAAATACTGTTAGAGTTGTCCTTTTGTGCCTACACCCACGTACACCTAGTCTGCCTTCACTATGGACCATCCACAAAAGCTCCAGGAAAATGCTGGCTCAGAGCTGTGCTGTTAAGGTCATTACAGCTGGAGTAGTGCTGCTTTGTAAGGAAGCTGAACAGAGTGAAATCCTGAAGGCTATGCAGCACTTGCACAGTATTTTCACTTTTTTCAGATCACTTTAATATTATCTCTGCATTAGTGGGCTAGAAAAGGGATCCCAGCACAAGAGTAAATGTTAACCAGCTCCCTGTCTTTCAGAAACCACCCTGCTATACTCTCTGCATTGAGTTTATCAAGTATCTGGGACATTTTGGAAGTCAAAATGCTTTAAAAGCAAGTAGTGCTTTTCTGTGGTTGGGGATTCTGCTCCACAAGCTGGGAAGTAATCACCTTGGCTTATCCTTTTACATATTGTTGGGATTTTATTACTCAGGATATCTATAATAATTAGACAGTGGCTAATTAAACAGGCAGTTTATTCCTTCAGATGTCCTCAATGCTTGTGCTAACAAAATTAGCAGCAGAAAGGAGATAAATGGCAGCAGGGCAGTGGGCTCAGGGGCTGGACATAGGAACATCCCTGTGAAAATGCACAGACCAAGGCATTAAACTGTAGTAGCTTAACTCCACGGAACAGATTCATGCTGGCAGACTTTTAAAAATGTCCATAATGTAAGCACCTATGAAAACCTTTCCAGATGATGTATTGCTCACCCTGAGTATTCACACAGCACTCAGGGCTGGCTCATCTGCATTTCAGGCTTGCCTTCTGCCAGTTATTAGCAGAAGACTGAGATGAGAGGGAAGCAAATCTCATTTGTTATCAATTATTTGTTCTGTTGCAGTTTCATGGAATCAAACTGTAGTTCTGGGTGGTTTTGTTTGCCAAGGTAAGCAGAGGAATGAAGCAAGGAACAACAACAGGGCCACCAGGGCACACCACAGGACCTGTTAGTGCCCTATCTAGCAGATTTAAAGTTAAAATAAAATAAATAAAATAAAATAGGGCAAAGCATTTGTTTCTGCATTATTTTCTTAAAGTTTACCTTTTAGTTTCCTCACTTGAGTTTCTTAATTTAAAACAGCATGTATAAAGAGTATACAGTGGAAAGGGACAAGAAGAGTTGCCAAAAGCCAGGCATGGAAGGAGCTGACAACTTTAAATAATCTCTCCCAGCCCTCCCAGCTGAATGAGTGCTGGTTGACATGCTGTCAGCTTCAGTTCCTACAGAAAAATCCTACTCTCACTCATGCTTGTTTAATGGCGAAAAGAATTTGGCCCACTTTCTGACATTCATCTTCTCATTTCCATCACACTACAGAAGCTCACCTGCCTATGAAAAGACACATGGCGTGATTTTTTTCTTTCTGACACCACTGTAGAAGGAAGTCTGCTGAATTCAAAGGGATTAAACTGCTGTAAAATCAAATTAAGGTCCCAGTTAGACCATAGACATCTGAATTGTTTCCAGTCTCAGGATTTGGCTGTATAGGGCAGTTCTAACAAAACTTTCTTTTTTTTCCTTTTTCTTTCCCCTTTTTTTTTTTTCTCTCATTTGAGATAAAGCAGTATCTTGGGTATTTCAGGGAAATGTGTAGAAGGGGAAAACTGCTCCTGGTCCAGCTTTCATATTAGGCAAAGCTAGGGAAACAGCAGGAGGTGTTCTCAGTGCAATATACAGGGCATTGGGCACGTGGGGATGCAGGGGAGCCTGATGCCAGATGTCCCATCAGCCTCTCAGCCCTGTTGTTCACAGTTCCTGTACAGGCCATGTGAGAGGTAGGAATGGTGCCTCTGCTGTTATCTTTACCCAATCCCCAGCAAAACTCCATTGGAAATTTATTTTTCCATAAGCAGTTTGGTCTAGTGGAAGGTGTCCTTGCCCATGGCAGGGGCTTGGAATGAGATGGTCTTAAGGGGCCTTTCCAACCCCAACCATTCCATGATTCTGTGATGTGTTTATGATGGTGTTGAAATAATTTCCTTAATTAGCTCAGGTTTTCCCCACCTTCAGTTGTGTTGAGTGTCTTCTTGTTCTGGGGTTGGTCGCCTGGAAGCAGGAGCTCTCCATCCATCTTTATTGTACCATCCATTATTTTATAAACATTTGTCAAACATTTACAGTATCCCAGTCTTTTCAGTCTCTCCTTGTGTATGTTATTCCATGTTTATATTCTAATCTCTCATCATTCAAGCCGTTCTGATGCTTGAGAGCTGTTTTTGTGCTGGTGTGATCATTGCTTTAGAGAATTCTGGGCCGTGCCATCAGTTTATGTGATGTGTAGTACTCTGATAATTCCCAACCTGTTCCTTATGGAGCCAATCCCACTGTTTACTTTTTAATGGTGAATGTATATTGAGCAGATGTTTGCTTACAGTGTTCTCCAGATCTTTTGTCCCGGGCTGATAAAGTTAATTCAGAGCTTTATAGGGTATGCAAATAGCGCAAGTATTTCCATCCATCCTGCTGGCTTTCTGTTCACTAGCAGAGCATGTTTGCAGAGTTAAAAAAGGAGTTGTATAGAATGTCTTCTTTTACCTGGCTAGCATTAGGTGTGGGTCAGAAGGAGGTTAGAAACACAAATGAGAAACTTGTATTTGCCTCTTGAGCTGCTCAGTTTCCCGTGAACGTGATTTAAAATGGTTTCAGAGTTGGTTTAGGTCTGCTTCTCAGAGTCTGTGGGGGAAGGTTACAGGAACTCTGGAGTGCAGAGCTCTGCATCCATGCTCTCCCATCTCTGCTCCCGTGCTTAGGCATGTGATCCTAAGGAAAATATGTAAAACAGAAGGATTTTTTTATGTGAAAGAAAACTTCCATTACTTATTTGGAACACAGAATCACAGACTAGTTAAGGAAGGTGCCTCTGAAGGTCACCAGCCCAGCCTCTGCTCTAAACAGGACCAGTTTCAAAGTAGGATCTGACTTCAAACTTGGATTAAGTTGTTCAGGATCACATCCAGGTTAGACTCAGGTCTTGACACTTTCCATTCCTTGTGTATGGCTGATACAGTGAAACTCCTGTCTAGCTGAGGAGTTTGCACAGGTGAGAAGGTGTGCTGTGCTGTGGGACACAGTTTAAGCATTTTAGGTGAGCCTTAGGTCCTCAAGTAACTGTGGTAGAGGGAGATCAGCCTGGCTAACATGGATCCTCACTGTGGAAGAAATAGGCTGGCAGGAAGGGAGTTGGAGTTGCCTAATTTTGGGATCCACAGATAAATGGATTTATGTGCAGATATATATGTGTGTAGGTGGCCTGCACCTGAACTTCTCTCAGGGCTTGTCTTGCTCCTGGCTCTCTGAGGTAAAATATCCAGGGGACTCCAACTCTCTGAAAATCACAGAATCATAGAAATATTTAGGCTGGGAAAGACCCTTAAGATCATTGAGTCCAAGCATTAATCCAACATTTCTATGATCAACAGATGTTGCTGTGTAGCTCACAGCAGTTGGCTGCACTTGCAGAGTAGGACTAAAGCAGTTGTGGGGCAACTTTCAGCAGAAACACCAAGACTTGGAACTTCTCATTCTGACAGTATTAGATAGCTTCCAGGGGAGTTTTAGAAAGCAAATGAAAACTGGCAGATGAGCCACAGCCACTTCAAAACAGTAGATGGAGAAATGGGTCAAAGGAAATGTGAAGAAAAGTTGCAAAAAGCATGAAAACTTTTTTTTTTCCAGTACAGTGTATTCAAATTACCTTGGGGAAAAAAGCAGGAAACTGTTTTCCCACTGTTACAGTCACTCAGTGTGTTCTGAGCCATCCTATGCAAGGTACTGCATAGATTTGCATTGAAAATGTGATGGTTTTTGTTTAAAGACAGCAAGAATGAGGTGAGTTTTAAAAAGCCAATATAGGAAACTGCAGAACAGACCAGTTTGGTCAGGGTAATACTGTTACTCTGCTGAGGTGTACCAAATAGCTCTGCCATGGGCCTCACAGTGCACCTAGTTCATGTAAAGCAAGGGTGGGTTTTGATGCTGGCCTCCAAAAGTGCTTGGAGTTTGAAAATTGAACTCCAAAAATAATTGCTGCAAACTGTTTTCCACCTTGATTCTTCCTCCTTACTCACTTGCAGAGTGAAGGAGCTGGATCACACAGTAGATCTGACCCAGTACAAATTGGCTCTGTAAGTCATTCCAGTCTTGCCTGCCAAATCTCAGGTTTTGTGTGGAAAATTAATCTCTAAATTTTAATTTTGTTAGGGCAATTTTTTAAAAAGTGAATAAAATCTACACTAAATCAGTATTGTGTGCTTGAACTTGAGCTGTCCTGAAAGAACCGGTCTAAATGGATGAACACTCCTTATTAAATTCTAAAGGTTAACTCTGAAGTCTAATGATGGCAGAGTAGATATTAAGTGCTTCAGTTGTGATCTTAGGACACTAAAAACAAGTTGATTACTTAATGAAAAATACTGTTCTGCTACTGACATTATGCTGTTTGTTCTTTATGGGAAGATGCTGCTTTGTGTGAAAACTTTGCTTCTTTTGATATCCACATATTTAGCTACTGTTGATGGGATGATAGTGATGGAATTTTATTCCTTGAAAAATGAATGTCCAGATCTTTGCATAGTTATCACTCCTCAAAAAAACTAAAGAGATTATTCTCAAATAAAGCCCAGAGTGATGATGATCCAGCAGAACTAGGCCCTGCTCCTGCTGGCTCATGGTTCTGCCATGTCTGAGGGTGACAGGGGCATATTTGTCCCTGAGGGTGTTCAATCCTGGCCATGTCCACTGAGACCACCAGTAAAGCAGAGGGAGCAAATAACCTGAGCTTGATGACCAGCTTACCTGTCTTAAAAAGAACCCCACTGAATTCACCCTGTTTTAAAATAACACCACATAAGTGTTCTTTGACCAAGTGGCTTCCACCCCTGCTGAAATCCTTTGTGCATTTTGTGTCCTAGCCTCTAACAGGGTTCCGTGTGCCTCTCTCTGTGCTTCCTCGCAGGGCGAGACGGCCGGGTTTTCTTGGGCAGCGCTCGGCAGTAAATTCAGGTCTCTGCTCGCAGCAGAACCAAGGGAAGATTTGTGACAGATGGGGCTAAGTCACAAACTTGCAGCCTCAGGCAGAATTGTGGAAGTTTCCAGAGTGTGCCCATATTTACCTGATCAGAGAGAAAAGAAAATCTGCAGAGGAAGCCGAGCCTGGCTGCTTGTCATAGCTGACACAGAGCCATCTGCCACAAACCTGTGGCGGCTTCAGATCTCCAATCCCTGCCACCACCCCAGCTCAAATTAAATACAGATTCTTAGAGACGTTATGATGGTTACACATGTCCTCGGCATCACATGCAGGAGACTGTTCAAAAAAAATATGTGGCCTGTTGTGTAACCGCACTCATGTATCCCATATGTGGTGCCACATTGAATTTCCGGTTGAATCTGTTTTTATCCTTTGTACTGGATGACATGGTGCCTGAATTCTTTCTTTTCGCCGACACGATGGCAGCCAAGCTGTAGCTTCAAACGCTCACACTTGGCTGAGTTTCTACCTAGGTTGCCAGGTTATCATTGGAGCCTTATTGTGTCCTCAAAGGGCCACAGGGCCTGAAAGGAGGATCCGAATGCTGCCGGGCTAATTGGGCAGCCATCTCCAGGTTGTTGGGAGGCAAAGGGCTGCTTGAGCACTTCTTTCTCTTTTTTTTTCTTTTTTTATTGCAAATTAATGACTCTCTGGCAAAGGAGTTTTTAAGTGAAGGTATTAATAAGGGGTCTGGCAGGTAATCCCATGATTCTTGGAGTTACATTTGCATTTAATTAATCTTAAAGAAAGCTGAAAGATAAACAGCTGTAATTCAAACTAGCATGGGAAATATGCTACATGGTGCCATCTATCCGATAAAATGAAAGCCGAGACACTTGTTTTATTTCTCTCAAGGATGGAGAGCAAACAGATAACAATCAAAATACTTCCAATAAAAACCAGTAGTTTAAATGTAATGGCAGTTCATCAAGAATCTTTGCATCCAGTTGCAAATACAGTCTTTTAAAGATAAATCACTTATGATTCCAGCAGTCAAGCCGCAATATTTGTTGATGTAAAATGTTTTGAAGATGTAGATTGTACAATAAATTTTTAATAAAGTGCCCACTGCAATTTTTAATTAGCATATCTCATTCATGTATAAGTGTGTACATCTATCTGTATGTTTATCACCATGCATATCCTTGTGTCAGAGTCAATGAATGCAATTGTGTCTTTATCTGATGAAGTAGAATTTGGTTTGCAAGCGATAATAAAACCTTATGGCAATTCCAAGATTTTCAACTCTGCTCTGGGAAGAAGCAGGAAGAGGACTCTGGGTAAGGTGTTGTCGCGTGAAGCCTGGTAAGACTTGTCTTTGCAGACAAGTGTGGTCTCAGCTTCCCTTGGATCAAGCAGGGCAGCTCCTCTCCCTCAAAGGGGTGAAAGGTACAAGCTGGTCCCCCTGCCCACGAGTGTCTTTGTGACTTTTGACACCATCAAGAAGCTGAAATGTCATTTTTCAGTGTGAGAGTGAGTGTGGGTTACTTCTTGTTAAAATTACTCCATGAAGCAATCATAAACAACCTGGGCAGACCCAATGGCAAGTGTTTGGTTGTTCTCCTAGCACTGCAGAGTTGTAATTTTGCAGTTACCATCTCTCTGCATGCAGGTTCCTCCTCCTTTCTGCTCAGCCAAAGCCCAGCTTGGTTTTGGGCACAGCTTGTGGTTGGGTGGGCATGGTCTTCCCAAGAGCGTAGGTCTGGTGGTCGTCCTTGGAATACCCAAGGAGCAGGACTGCCTTGCACTCCTACCAGAGTGTATCATAGATGTTCACCGATGTCATCACACTTTGCAACAGCAAATTGGAATATTTTTTGGCTTTTCTGCTGGGGAAACTGAGGCATGGTGGCAGTTGTAGCAAGCTGCTTCAAGTATCACAGTGAGTCATTCTCCAAACCAACACAAGGGAAAGAGGAGATGCTGTAATGCTGCACTCGGGCTTGTGGTGAGCAGACTGGAAACATCAAAGCTGTGTGGTTTGCACTCAAAGGCTCCTGCTGTCCTCAGGGCACACCCTCATCAGCCCCACGGCCAGAGGAGGTCTCGCCCAGCTCCTTGGTGAGATGGAGCTCTGCCCTGCTGAACTTAGTGACAGTGCTACTTCTTCAGCCATGCCCAGCTCTGTCTGCTGAGCAAGGCTTCGTCTTGGTGGAAAATTTTTCCCTTCTTATGAACTCTTGCAAGCCATGTTTTATAATAGAAACTCTGAGAGGAGTTTAATTGCAGGGTAATAAATAGCAATGCTGTGTTATCTCCTGATATTTCTTTGCATTCTTAGCAGAGATGCACAGCTGCTCTGGAGCAAGGATCCTTGAAAGTGTTCAAGACTGAATTGGACAGGGCTTGGAGCAACCTGGTCTGGTGGAAGGTGTCCCTTCCTATGGCAGGGGATTGGAACTGGATGAGCTTAAAGGTCCCTTCCAACCCAAACTATTCTCATTCCTTGTCATCATCATAGGATGTGTCAGGGGGCATCCTGGCCTGTTTGAGGTCCCCAGTCATGACAGTGATACAGGACTGCCAGATAGCCAGAGGTGGTATTTGCAGGGCTTCCAGGTAGTCAGGGGTGATGTTTCCCCCAGAGAATGTCCCCTTCAGCAGTGCAGACTGAAACAATCCACGGAGTTTTCCCTCTCAGTTTCAGCAGAGGAAACAAGAGCATCACCCTGCGCTGCTTCGTTTCAGTCCCTCACTTCAGAAGGTCAGAGGAACAAATTGGAATCTTGGTCCTGTTGTTCCTACACACATGAGTAAGCGGTGAATGCTGACACCTAATCCTGTGAGTAGAGCAAGAGAATTGAACTTTGACTTAACTTTCATGTTTATTGATATTTCACCTGCATTGACACAGCGGCGCCGAGGCTTTGAGACGAGTTTCAGTGCAGAGTCAGAGCTGGGTTTTCCCGACCCTGTGCCAGCCTCACCAGGCAGCGCCCTGACCAGACAGCTCTTCGTGCACCAGCAACAGGCCAGGCACTTAATCCTACAATCCTTTTGTCGTAGCATTTGAGATCACAGGAAACACAGGTTTATTCCACATCAGAATTGTCTTTTCCCGTATAATAGAAAGGAAAATCCTAAAACAAGTAGGGAATTCTGTAGCAAACCATTTCCAGCATTCCGAGCCCCACTCTGGTGCTGCAGGCACAGCAAGGAGCCATGGCACCAACCAGCTTCCATCCCTGTTTGCAGCCCTGAGACCTCTGCCTCAGCTCAAAGCTGTTCTGAATTAGGTGGTTAGATTTTTCTAATTGCGTTTTTAAAGACCGAGCCAGCAGTTCATTAGAAATCACGGAGCAAATTCTGCTTCTCTATTACACCAATATAAATCTTGAATGAATTTATATCAGGACAACTGGGAGGGTAGAATGTACCTCCCATCTTGTTCCTTAGATTATTAAAAGTTAAAGGGCCTTGAAAATTAAATTCACCTTTCCCTGTTCAAGCTGTTTACTCTGTTTTTTATTCCAGAAAGGACAGTTGAAAATAATTAACCAACCTCCTTTCTGCTTATAGGCACTTTTAAGTTGGGTTCTCATGTACTAGCCCAAGACTAGTTTGTGTGGAAAAGACCAGAGGGCATTTTCTTTCAAACAAATTGTTTTCATGGGAATAATTTCCCAGAGAATTATATTAAAACCTTTCTGTGAATCCTTGATTTTTGAAAAAAAAAAAAATCTTCATGTATCCTTGATTTGGGGGACTTGGCAATGTATTTGCAGATATAAATGAGCACCTTAATGAAAGTCCTTCAGGATTTTACCTTCTAACAGGCTAACGTTATTTAACCAAAATACTTCTTAGAGAGGCTTCGTCTTGCAGGAAAATTTTTCCTCTGAGTTACCAACCCTTGTAAATAAGGTTTTATAATAGAAACACTGATAGAACTTTAATTACAGGGCAATAAATAGCATCGCTGCCTAATCTTCTGATATTTCTTTAGATTCTTAGCGAAGATTCGCAGCTGTTGCTGGAAACTGATGATCAAGGGCTGTAGGGGTTGGAAGTTGTTCCCCCACCCCGCGGAAGCAGCAGCGGCAGCAGGAGCGCGGCGCGGGAGGAGGCTGCGGGACGCGAGTCCCGGGCGACGGCGAGGGCCGCCAGAAAGAGGGGAGGGGAATGCGGGGAATCGGGACCTTGGCATCGAATATCCCACCCGCCGAAAAGGTTTCACCATCCCGGTGAATGGCCGAGAGGATGGAGGTGTGGGCAAGCCAGGTTAAACGAGGCCACTGGTGGCTGTGATGGTAAAAATCATAGATAATAAGAATCATGGCAATAATAATAACGCGAGGGGCTTGAGCCGGGGGCGATCGCTGTCGGGGCAGCCCCGCGGTGCTCTCCGCTCATCCCGGCGCATCCCGGCGCGGCGCTGCGGGCGGAGCGGAGCGCAGCTTCCCCGGGAAGCGGGGCACGGACACGCCGCCCGCCACTTCTTATCATCGACATTATCGATAATAAAAATATTCCTGTGAAAATCCGATTCTTCTGTAGCATTGCTATCCAGGGACAGCAAAGAGAAAGGCTCCCCCTCCTCTCCCCGCCGTGGCTTTTCCGCGGGTGCGGAGCGGCCGCCCGTGCTGCGCAGCCTTCCCCCAGCCGTGCGCGCCTCCGGCCGCCCGTCCCCGGCTCTCCTGCGGCTCCTCCGGTAAAAACACAACCCCGAAAAACACCAAGCGAACCAAAAATACCCCCAAGCCCCCGAAAGAAATCCCGGGCAAGGAGCGCGGCGCTGGGGAGGGATGGGAGGGATGCGTGCGAGGGGCTTAACCCTTGGAGCTTTGAAGGCAAAACAAGGAAATACGTTGGAAAGGCATGTCTGTAAACAATGATAATTAGCCTTTTCAAAAATCATAACACTGATTAAAATCTCGGATTCATTATTTATTCATCACAGAACCTCTTTGCAGACCTGGGAATAGTGATTAAAACCTAAGTGCTTCTCAATTTCGCACAGCTCAAGAGGAGCCTAAAAAGGGGTTAAAATCAAAAGGAAAGAGGAAACCAAGCAAACAGAATTCTTCTTTTAAGAACCAATACTTTCTTCTTCCATTCCTGGCAGGAATACTCTTATTCCCCCAAATTTTGGTATTATGAAAATGTTTCTCATACTAAGTACAAGTGTTAGACTGAATCCAGTTGGTACTAAAATTGCAAACACACTTTCACTCCTAGAAAAGCCAACAGAAAGGAACTTCTTTTAACTCCATAATAGCAGGTTACAGAGTAAATGAACAACTGATGGTCAACTGGCCAATTATGGTATAAATATCCGTTGTTTACAGCGAGGTGTTAAATGAGCCTTTGGAGCACAAAGGATCAGACTGTCTAAGCTACAATTTGTGCTTCATCCCATTATGTGTCCCCGAAAAAGGCCCGTGCCGTTGTAGGTAATGTGCGCACAGAACATATTTCTCTCTGTTGATTTTAGTTTGCTTTAATTCAATACACACTCTTGTTTACTTTTTAAAATTTAAATAAATGTCAGCATTGTATAATTTCTATGTTAACAAAGCAGTGAGCAAAATCCCTTGTATGTTTATAAAATATTATTGTTTAATTCACATAGTTTAGGAATTCCAAATGTTGAGAATAGGAAGGAGGCCAAATACCATCTGTTTATAACTATGATGCATCATCATATGTGTACTTTAAAAAAAGAAGAAGAAAAAAAAAAAGCTTGGTCAATCATGCCACTGTTCTATCTGTTAGGAATATGGTGAGGGTTTAAAATCTCTCTGTGCCATCCACAGGAAATTTCAGCATGGTTTTATTCTGAGCAGGGATGTTACAGGAGTTGCTCAGGTCTGTGTTCCTGTCAGAAGAGCTGCAGGAAACACTCACGTGCCCCAACCACTGCAGGCACGAATTCAATCACTTTCTCCCAGCCTCTATATTCCCCACTTCTAGAGACCGAGAAGCGAAACCTGAGAGATTTATTTAAACTCCTTTATAGGTCCTGGGGGGAGAGGGGAGGTGTGGGTGCATCTGGGGCTTCATTTCCAAGCGCTTCATACGTTTGTGTGCCCCTGTTTTTAAGGACAGAAGGAAAGCATGAGGATTTTGTAGCCTGTCTTGCAAAACACAGGCTATAGACTATCATTCAGCTGATTCTGCAAATAGCTTAAAAAAAAAAAAAACAACCCTCTGTCAAAAGTTAGTAGTTTTAGGTCCAAGTTAAAATAGGTCCTCGTTAAAAATAATACATTCCATACTATGGAGTGGTACGTAACGTGCATTTTAAAGAGAAGGTAGTCTGCAGGCTTAAAAACAAAGAGAGTGTCTCCAAGTTAAGTAGATAAGAAGATTTTTTTTTCAAACCCAAGTTAATTAGCTGGTACGTCAAGCCTCATAGATGTCTTCCTACCTTTCAAGGGCTGAAGAATCCCCAGTAAATGTACTTAAACTTCCTAGCGAGGGCCAGCGAGATGAATGCAGAGATTAGGGCGAGTATTACCGTGCCTTCCCAGTGCATCCCAGCTGCAGTTCATCCTACTATTGATAATGATGCTTGGAGTTACTGAGGTGGTTTCTGAAACTCACATATGGGGTCCTTTCCCCAAGGATGAGGAATAATAGCAGCACTCAGGTGGCACGGGGAGGGTAAGCGCAGATTTGCAGTTGTCTTTCCCTGGTGCGTGGTGACTTCTCAGTCATGCTGATTTAATAAAGGGAGAGGTGCATTCAGGACAAGGGCTGTAATTCTCTAGTACAGTGTTTGATTTGCGTTAACAAGCAGGAGGGGGAAAAAAAAAGCACAGGTGAAAGGAAAAAAGTGTCTGGGCTTGCTGGAAGCCAGCCCTGGCAGAATGCTGGTGCAGTATGAAACGTTTTGTGGCCAAACTCTCAGCAATTTCTGTAATACCACAATTTAGCATACTGTACACTGCACTGAAGTGCCAGGGACTTTGTTTTTGAACTTCTTCCTTTCTACTGTTACACTTAACTTGCAGCATCTTGAATTACTTAGCTACACCCAGATAGTAAGTTACCGTTTCTTTAGCTCTACGCACTTCACTGGGCTCTTAGTGCTAAAAACTGTACATCAGAATGGAAAAGCCTTTCCAGCCCTTTCCTCTTTATTTCTCAGCCTTTAACATAACCTTCTGAGATGGTTTATTATCTTGAAAGACTTTAATATTTTTAATTAGGAAACGGTATTGCTTTATACACCTCTCTTAAGTAATCTTTTTGGAGCTGGTTCCTTCAACAGGGATAATTTGCTACCATGCCATGAGCTTAATCTGCTCACACTGACATTACTGGAGTGAGAAACAGGACAAAAGGCACCTTCTGTCACTGCAGTTTGCAAAAATATTCATAGATGTAAAATGTATACAATCCCAGCTTGAAAAAGAAACCTGGTGCCAGCTCCACACAGCCAGGCATGCATTCCTGCGTATTACTTCCTATTTTCCATGGCTATGTGATCCTGGGTCTCCCAAGCTGAGGTAGCAATCAAGGGGGAAGATTGTCTAATAATGATGTGCATACCTGTCCATGAAGAATTCTGTGGACCCCTCATGCTCCTTTATCACTTTGTTTTTACACACTGGCGCAGTTTCATGAGATGCACTGAGAGAAGCTGCTCCGAAGGGTGCTAAATACCATGTTCACTGCATGCTTGGTTTCCTGCTGTTCCTGGGCACTCTGGGGCAGCGCAGGGAGATGGGCATTTGGAATCATGCCCCAGCACAGGTATAAGTCCTTTATAAAGAGCTGCGGTTGAGGCTGTGTATCCGGGGCATCCCAGCCCCATCGGTCCCTGGGTCTTGCTTCTGTGTCTGAGGTGCCTGTGCTGTCAGGACTGCACACAAAAAATGCACCAGGCATGAAGTACATGGTAATTCACAAGGAGAATGTGTTTCCCTGGTCATCACTCTAACTTCTTACATCCTTTTGGGGTCTGAACACCTTGTGCTCCCCCTTAGCAGAGATAACTGAGGGCATTGATTGTCTCACAAGCTCCTGGGCATTAACATTTAACCATCCTATAATTTGGTTTTTAAGTGAAAGCAGGGAGATTAATAAACTTAATCTAGCATTCACACAGATTTGAGGACAGCTGACCTCTGCCCTCTAGAGACCCAGGCTCATTTAAGAATCTGCATCTGAGAGAGCCCCTACAGTTGTCCTGTTGCAGCCAGTCCTGTCCCTCGTGGGCTGCAGAGTGTCACCCTCGCTGTCGGCAGCAGGAGCAGTGGTGACAAGGAACTTGCTGCTTTTATTTATGTCTCCCTCCTCTAGAAGGGTCAGTGTTAGCAAACACAACTCCCTCCTTCAAGATAGCACCTCTCCTGGGGATTGGAACAGCAAAAGT
Organism: Irena cyanogastra; assembly: GCA_013397155.1. Classification (NCBI taxonomy): domain Eukaryota; kingdom Metazoa; phylum Chordata; class Aves; order Passeriformes; family Irenidae; genus Irena; species Irena cyanogastra. The sequence continues at coordinate 176,183 of VWZV01008318.1, forward strand.
AAAATCTTGGTCAAAAATGAGTCAATCTTTCAATTTGTTTGCATATAGGAGAGAAAGAGAAAAAAAGTCAGACAAAAAAGAAAAAAAAGGAGGAAAAAGGGAAGCAGGACTGTCAGTCTTTGTTTTTGGGGCACAGTTTTGCAACTTTTTGCATTACCTTATAAAATTCCCAAATCAGGAAAGCCTTTCATGTTGGAGCATTCAGCCAGCGGAAGTGCTGCCTCAAACTGTAAAGCATTAGCTGTGGATTTCTTTGCACATTCCACGTCCTGCAATTCTTGGGGAAAAAAAAAAAAACTTTGGATAGGAGCAGTTTGTCAATGCTATTAATAGATATGTTTAATGCAGAAGTGTGCAATGTGATGAACAGCCTTGGCAGGAGCCATATCCAGCCTGATTGTATTGTAATACTGTTTGATGCAGCAGTGTGTTTGATCAGTTACAAGTGATGAGTATCATATCACATCAAACAATTTAATACAGTCTCATTGTATGGAATTATGGCTGCTGTCAATCAGCATGTGGCCTATTCCTTACAGATCTGTCTTTGGGAGCTGGAATACAGTGGTAGCTTCATATGCATTAATAAATAAAGTGCTGCTGAAATTCCATACAGACCTGTTGAAGTTTTTGTTTCTCTTTCACGGCCTCTTTATTTTTTTTTTCATTTTCATGATCTTTTGTCACTCTCTTCTTTTTTAATGCTGTGTGGAGGGGAATTCACCTGGTCAACAGGAGCTAGGGTGGGGCTGGCATGCTTTGAAGAATGCTTGGAAAACATCTAGCAAAAATATATATATATATATGAGAGTTGTGAATTTTGTTTTTCTCTGAATAGCAGCCTGAGTATAAATCCACTGAACTTGTTTTCAGCTGAAGCTTCACAGAGTCTCTTTTCTTGGCTTCCTCAGGGGGAGGAGAGGCTATCTATTAAAAATGCATATGTTTTGTCTTACTGCTTGGCGCACCTCACTTGATAACCCCCTACTTTGGTTTGGGGATGGCACTCTTTGAACTTAAAGTCTCTTCCTTAGGACTGATATATTCAAGGTGCTGGAGGGGAAGCCTATGTCAGATGAAAGATATGTATGTAAATAACGGTGTAGAGGTGGGGTTTAAAGCATCACCCATTTTGCTATCAGTTTCAGACATATGCTGCTCTGCTGCTGGCTTGCCTTGCTCCCACTCCCTAACACAGAGCGTGGTTTTTAATGAAGTCATACTCTGCTGCCTACAAATATGGGGTCATGCTGCGCTTGTACAGGAGAGGTGATTTCAGTAATGTTGCTTATTGTGGTCAAAGAGGGCAGAAGACTGCCTTTTTGCATCGTGTGGCTCTGGGGTTTTGGAGCCTGCACAGACAAATTGATTGCATTGCAGTGGGGCCACACATTCAGAGAATGGAGGTGTCACGCTGGAAAGCCAAATTTCAGCTGCTGATTAATCAATGTAGTGACTGCAAGTTTTCCCACCTTTTGCTACTGTCTCAGCTTGCAGATCCAAATAAGAATGGTGCTTGGAAGGGAAACCTCAGAAGAAATTTTTGTAGATGCTAAAGAAAGTGGTTCTTGGCTTAATAAATGGCACGTTTCCTTCTACATCAAAAATTATCCTCGGGGGTAAAACAAGGCCTGGTGAAAGATAGGGACAGGAATAGAGATAGCTGCATTTAAGTGATTTTTCTGATTGACTTCGGGGTGGTGGCTGAGTTTGAGCTCACCTCAGGTTTGGGGAGTGCAGCCTGGCTTTCCCTGGCACAGATTTCCCTGCAAAACTGCACTGATGGATCACAACAAAGGACTGGGAGCAGCCAGAGCTGTGGAATGGTTAGGAGGAAGCTTAGCACTGTGTAACTCCAACAACCTGAACTCAGAGGCATCCATATAAAGCAAATAAATAAAGACCCAGCTTGTTCCTGTAATATCATCCACCTGATAATTCCTGAGCACTGCTCAGCCAGGTATTTCCTCTGCCTCATAAACCAAGCAAGATAGACAAGACCCCATATGCTCTATTTTCCATATAGGAACAGGTTGTCCTGTTCCATAAATCATTCCAGAATCTTATTATTTTTATGGATTATAAACTGGCCACAATGATACCCTGCTCTTGCAGATGAAGCTGATTAATTCAGAGCCAAAGAGCCCTACAGTGTCTGAGAGCCTGGGCCTTACGGTGCGAGGTAGTGCAGAGATAACAGGGGTAAAACAACATTTATAAGTGTCTTTAGAGCAAAATTGTTTTGCTTCAGAGCTGGCTTGTTATGTAGCTGCTAATGACACTCTGGGATCACACAGCACCTGAAGCAGAGCGTGTTCTACCCTGGTTTATCTCATGTCTGGCGTTAATTGGCGATGGCTCCGTCTGAGACCGTGATCCAGTCAAATCCTGTAGGCCACGCAGGTCTGGGTGGTATTTAGATCAGAAAACCCATCCAAGCAAGAGGAGCATTGGTTTGCCACTAATCCACAGGAGAGTAGTACCTCCACGAGGTTATTTGTAGATTATAAGGCCAAGAAAGGACTATTTGGATCATCTGGTGTCACGTGTATAACACAAGCCATATGACTTCCCTCAATTAATTCCTGTTTGAACCAGAAAACCTCATCCTCTACCGGTCTAAAAATTGCCAGCCATGCAGAAGCCACCACAACCTTTGATATTATTAGATACAGAGAGATTTTCTCTCCAACAAAGGGCCAGAAGTGACATTTATCTCCTGTGATTATTAGATACTTGTTGCTAGGGCAAGAATGTGAGTCACAGCACTGAGACCGAGGTTCCCAAGTACCAATATCTTTCACCTGGGTTTTTCTTGTGGTCCTGTCTCCATCTGAAATCCTTCATTTTGCCATTTTTCTGTGGCTTCTATTGCAAAAGGCAGTTCTTTGGCAGCCACCACAGTGATTTGGTGCACAGAGCAATGGTCTGTTGGTAAATAGTGGTCCCTGCACTCATTTGGTGGAATTCACCCAAAATCACCAGGAATGGCATTGCTAAAATGATAACCATACCTATAGTTAAGAGGCTTTGATTTGATGTGCATTTTAAGGATTTTAATAAAATAAAATAAAATAAAATAAAATAAAATCATTTCCACTAGTGTAGGTTGTGAAATCATTGCTTCTCACTGGGATGAAAGGCACCATATGTGAAACATGTTGCTGATTTCTTATCTCCAGAAAAAATGTTATTAAAGTGAAGAGGGACAGAATGATTTGTTTCTGCTGTAGGGGCAGTGTTTCATGGGTTTAGAGAATGAGGGTGGGTCCCATTCCCTCACTATATGCAACCTAAATGAGCACTGCTGAACTAAAATGTCAGAATGTAGTTATAAGAAGGAAAGTTTTTTTAAAAAATCCCATAGAACGTGAATTTTTGCAGGCGTTCACCCTCAGTTGTACCACACATACATCTCCCTCCTCCAGTGCACAGCCTGTGGAGTCATGAGAGAAATATTATTTCTCAAACAGTGAAATGTGCTTCCTAGCTAAGGAGATGGCCACATCTCCCCTATGATTATAATAATAAAAAGCCTCACAGACCAGCAAAATTCACCCCCTCCTTTCTTTTCTCAGAGGGTAGAGGGAGCAAAATTCTCACTGAATGTTTATTGCGGGGACAGCGAGCTGTGGGACAAGAGGACCCTTCCTCCCAGGGGTGCAGAGCATCCAGCACCCAAATGACCCCACCCTGGGTGAAGTGAGGGACCCCCAGCCATGGTCCCCCAGGGACACAGCCTCCCCCTGCTCATAGGATGCTCAGGATTCAGCTTGCTTTGAGCAAAAGCTGCCCAATCCCCAGTGAGGGTGTCCAACACGAGATCTCCAAGCATCTTGCCAAGAGGATGACCTGACAGGGCTTTGCCAACATAAAGAAATGGTTCCATGAGATTCTCCATCTTCCCTTCCCTGCCCTCTTGCCTCCATGCAGGACCCCCAACGAGTTAAAAGTGTAAGATCTGCTCGGAACGAGGTCAGCTAATAAATGATACCGAAATCCTAGTCCCAGATTTTCTGTTTCCAACATGCTGCGCAGCTAACACTGTGACACTTTGGCAAGATGATGGAGAAAAATCCCGTGCCAGCTGACTGATGAGCACCCATCTTTTTTAATTAATTGGGTTGAAAAATGTCTTGTGTCAGTTTGAATGTAGGGACTCTTTCAGCTGCGTTTTTCTGGATACTTACATAGATATATCTGACTGCAGATTTGGGAGCCCAGCGTGAGGCCTCATAAATGATAAAAATATGTATATATTAGAATTATACACACACACACATGCACATACTGGATAAATTGGTACTTAAACATATATGTGTGTATATAATGTTCTGTTCTCTGTTCTGAGAGATATTTATAAATAGATTTTATATATATCTATCGCTATTATTCACAGCTCTGTGTGCATGTGTATTGCAAAATCTGTTTGGCTTTTATTTCCTGATATGCTTTTTAGTTTTTAGCAGAGTAATATATCTGATTTCTCTTTAAATTAAATGAATTTATTTGTCTGCCTTCCCTTAATGGAATCAGTTTTGATATACTCTTTGTTCATGCTGTTACAGGCTTCAGTCTAAGGGCTCTTTGTATTAACTTTTTAAAGTTACATTACAAAGAGGTTTTAAGATTTCCCAACAGGCTTTTATTTAACCAGGGCTTTTGATCTCAAACCTGCTGGGGCCTAGTGAAATCCTTACCAATTCTCCAGTAACTCCTCACTATTGGAATTTGAAAAGACCCACCTGAAGGATTTAACTCGCTGTATGGCTTCAGCCATCCTTTAGATGCTTCTATTCATGCAGACAGCGAGGGGGTCGAGGGCACCCTTTGTGATCCTCCAAGTAGCCTAAGGTGCCCTTTGCATAAGTTGTACTCCTGAGGAAATAAAAATCAGGAGGACACAAACCTATATACCTTATTTCCTGCTATCTTTACTTAAAGGAGGAGCACAGGGGGTCTGCTTAACATCCTTTGCTACCTAAATACCTTTTGGACATGGGAACTCAATAAAGGAACTTTCATTGCATCCATTACCCTACTGCAGTGCATAGCAAATTAGATTTAAAAGGGTACTTTTTCCCTTACAGCTATTTCTATCATTTTCTTTAAAATTTCAATTTAGTGTCTAGTGACAGAATATTCTGTAATGTACATTAGAACTATATAACACCAATTATGCTAACTGTGAACATTATTTCAAAAGAATTAGTTATATTAAGTTATAGATAAACCATTGGGGAAAAAAGGTCAGGTTAGGAAAAAAAAAAGGAGCTATGTGATAATGTTTTAAAGGAGCAATGTGAAGTGAATGCTCTTTTCATTTTTTAATCCTTTCATTTTGCATAACCCACACTGAAATTTCGCTGCTGGCTTGGTCTTGGTTGCTTAGGCAGGGGGGTGGTGTGTCACTGTGTTAGTTTACAGCTACAAATCATGGTGCAAAACCTACAGCTGGGTCGTGTGTTTGTGGAGAAACATCATTTCCTCCGTTTGGGGGGAAATGGAATTGCAGAAATCCATGAAGTCTTTTGGCAGACACTGGTGACCAGTACACAGGGAAAAAAAAAAAAGAAAAAAGGAAAAAATGCTGGCAGACCAATCTTGAAATAATATAACTAAGCACATTCTTGTCACAGTTTTGGTTCTGTTTTCTTTCTCATGACTGTACCACACATGATATGTCTGTTACCTGCATTTTGTGTTAGCTTTCTCAGATTAATTCCTTTTCTATTTCAGCCGTGTTAAAATAAAATAAAACCACTCCACAGAGTGCAAGAGAACCTAAATGTACCCTAAGTTTTCGTGACTCTTATTTTCATTTGTCTATTTCCTACTGTTTTGTGGGTTGGAGGAGTTTTGAGTTTCAAGGCGTTATGTATTTGTGCTCCTTCTTTGTGTGCAGTTGATCTGGATGTGCATTGCGTTGAAGATGTTTTTGTGTAGATGAATAAAATAAAAATTCTCAGTTTTAATCCTTATTTTTTCCCTGCCTTAGAATTGGTTCAAGACTTTTGCTGGAACCGTGTATGGTTTGGTTATTTCAATTTGTAGGGATTCCTGGCAAATCATTTGTGTTTGTTTGACGTCCTGTGGGATCAAACTGCCATGAATTTTGAATGTTCTAAAAACTGTGTAGTTTACTTCGGCTAAAACCACCTTCCACTTGAAAACATAAATCAGCACAGTTGAAATCTAGTCAAGGTTTTTTTGTTTTTTTTTTTAACACTTGGGATTTGCCTCAGCTCTAGCTCAAGCTGCAGCGTGTCTGTGCTGGTCCCTTGCACCCAGAAGAAGAGCTGGATGAATTTGCCACAAGTCAAGTGCCAAATTGCTAAGCAGAGGACAGTCCTGGCTGTCCATCACAAGTGGTGGGTACTTGGGCAGACCCTGAAATGTGCCCTGCCTCAGATTGCACCTTCTGCAGGCTCACTCAGGGTGGGTTTTCCTGTTTTGGGGCCTTCTCACACTGGTCTAGAGTTCAATGACTTCACAAAACCCATCAGACTCCAAGTCAATGGAAGAATCACAGAATCATTTGGGTTGGAAAAGACCTCCAAGATCACCAAGTCTAATTTAGACTTTTGTTCAGGACTCTTTTAACTTTCAGCCACAGCTCCAAGTGGAGTTACAGTGGGAACTTTCACTTTTTTTCCAGCAGTGAAGTGAAATTGGAAGCAGATGTGAACGCTGGCATTGTCTCTGGGGGACAGATGATGTTATTTCACCAGCTTGACATCTGTTGAGACTTGATTAAACCCAAAGTGTGCTGGGCTGGTCCCGCTCTCTAGATCCTCTGAAAATGGATTTGTCCCACCAAGTGTATTTGGGCATTCAAGCCTCACTTACAAACCTGGAAGCCTCTGAGCTGGGGCTTCAAATTGGACTTTTTTTATGTTCAGAAGGTGCAAACCGCAATGGAAAGGTTTATGTCTTTGTGGCACAGATGTGAGGCTTTAATATGAGTCCATCTTTATCGAGTAGTGGGAAAGAAAGGCAAATTGAGAGGGGAAGAAGGAGCTTTTGATTGGCAAGGCCTGGTGATACTTTTCAATGCATGTCAGTGTGCACCCACAGGAAGATGCCCTGATCCAAGAACTTTATTCTTAAAAACTTCCTGACAGCTTTGCTGGGCAATGTCATCCCTGCCCACCCCAAAAAGCAGGAAGCTGTGTTCCTCGAGCACATCTTTTCCACCATGCTGTACCCATCACTCTGTGTCTCAGAGGGGTATAGAAAACCCTAATTTCCATGTGGATGGTGAGGGATGCCTTTGTGGAGGAAGCAGCACCGGATGCTGCCCGGATGCCTGAATAGCCCCCAAGGAACCAAAGCATCCCAAGTTTTGTTCTACCAGCTCCCCCTGTGACCTTTGGTAAGCAACTTAACCTGTTGTCCTCAGGATCCCCAGTAAAATGGGAGACCTTAATACTTATCTGGTGGGATAACAGTGCTTAATACTCACCTAATTGGATGACAATACTTACCTACATACCTCACAGGGGTGTTGTGAGGATTAATTAGCTAATGTTTGTAAAGTGCTTTGGAGATGGAAAGAGGTATATAGCAGTGCTAAGCACTGTTACTCTGTGTCAGCACCCAGACCTTAAAATGGCTAAGAATGCAATAAGAGTTTTTATATGTTTTAAAATAAGCCAATTCTGCAAGGCATCCGGATGCTGGGATTATTTTTAGGCAAAGATTTCTAAGAAAGTTGGGAAACAGAAGGGTATGATTATATGACCTGGAACCTTTTGTTGTTTCTTTTAGTTGACCAGCTAAACAATCTTAGGTGTTGTTTGATGAATTGTAAAAACTACATGTTGGAGTTTAAGACAAATCAGTGTTTGCTCTTGCTGATCAAACAATATTCATTGAAATAAATATCTTTGCTACGATTTGGACCAATATATAAAATAAGCCAGAGGAAGTATTTATTCCTGCATTCTTTCTTTCTATGAGCAGCTTTTTTTATCAGTGCAATTCTGCTCTTGTTCCCATTAGGGTAACTGAAAGGTAACACCGCTGCAGTAAATGGAATTACACCAGATACAAAAGCATTATGTGAGAGCAAAATTATATTTATATGTGGTCTGAAATGCAACCTGACTCTTGGTTTTAAAAAAAAATCAAACCAACCATTCCTAGAAATATGTATAAATGCAACTTTAACAGAAATTGTCAAGCTCTTTGTTGAATCCTGCTTGTTTCATGGCAACTCCTAAACAGATTTTGCAAAAGGAAGGTCTGGTATGGCATAGACCATATTTTCCCTTTTGTGGGAGGAAACTTTGCAGGATTTTTGCCTTTAAATATTTTATTTGGTTCCTAATGTGGGCTCTCGATCCAAGAAAGGAACTTTATAGTTATCAAAGCCCCCATTTGTATATTTTTTTGTTAGAGCATTTCTTCAGATCTTTTCCTCCCAAGTGTTAAAGAGAATTCCCACGAATTCCTAAAATCTGTTAAAATACAGAACAGAGTGCTCACGTTGGTATGTTGTATGTTGGCTGTCCCTGGTAAAGAGCCTGTGCATTTTCATCCTGGGTATGCAGAAGAAATTTGATCTGCTGCTGGGCTAAGCACCAGGATTTGGTTGGCTCTAGGACCAATTCTTACATTTCTGCATCGAGCAAGCATAAGAATGGATAACACTTGAAATAAAACCTACCCAAAAGCCTTTCGTGTGGCTATCAGGTTGTTTGAAAATGTAATAGAGACCATTCACCATAACCAAGGGTGAGTCAAGGAAAGTGGCACCAAAGGGCTCAGAGCAGCCAAGAGGAAAACTCAGCCCAGCCCTGAACGCATTGTCAGTGTCCCAGCTGCCAGAACAACCAAGGAGAATTTGGGGGAAGTGGGCCAGAAAGCCAGGTGTGGTTGTTGGGAAGGATATCTCCCAAATTAACTGGTGTTAGGCCCTTCAGCTTCCATGAGAGCCCACAGGTGCTGAATCCAGCTTTGGACCACAGGAGGAGGTGAAGGGAAGGATGACTGACGCTGCCACCATCAAGCTAAGGCTTATATAATATATGCATGTGACTATAATAGCTGTGGAGCACTCTGCACTTGGTGTTCCTGAGGAGGAGCTGAGGGGATGAGGGGACTTGGTGTTTGGGGAGAATTATTCGTATCTAGGCAGCAGAATTTGCAGACTGGGAAGCTGGCAGATTTGGTTGAAGTACAGGACTTTTGCTGACCCCTCAGTGCCCGTCGTTAGCATTTCCCAGAACAGGAACTCTTGCCAAGATGGAGAGGATTTCCATAGCCAGTACCTGGAGCTGAGAAGGTGAAATGCAGACAGGGATGGAAAAGGTGGGGAAAGAGCGGGTTGCAATGGGGCATCGAACAATGGAAAAGAAAAGTAAAAATCTGAAATTCTGTCTCTGCTCTCAATGACCTTGGGCAAATCGCATAAATGCAGTGTAAAATGGGATAAAAGCCCATTTCTACTGTGCTTTGGGAATGAGTAGAGACAGTGCAGTGCCCAGGTGCCACCATGATGGAGACAGACACAGACAGGCAGAGCAGCTCCCACTGGGACTGCTCTCTGCACCATGCGGTGGGAGAGCACTTCTGTTACCTCTTTTGCCTCAGGAGACATAAAGAAGATGTAGCAGTGGAGAGTTTTGTATACCTGGATTTAATTTTCTCTCTCCTGCCTTACCCAAATCAACTCCATCTGATGGTGTAGTACATATTTCCAGCATATTCACTGGTCTGGCAGCACTCCTTTGAAAAAGAGATGTTGTGGGAGGAAAGCACAGCCCAAAGTTCACCTTCCTGAGCAGACTGTGCTTGCTGCACCAGCAATGAGTGACGTGTAGATCAGCCAGAAGCACCTGAAATTTCTTCAGTGAAGTCTTCCAGAACTTGTATGCCAAAGGTTTCTTTCCTAGTCTAATAAGTGCTTAATAAATAACAATTTCTATTAAAAAAAAAAAGAAAAAAAAGAAAAAGTAGTGGTCATACAGATAAGACAGTGCTACTGAACAGGGCAGCTTCAAGGGGACACGTGATACCTGGTCACTGAGGCTGCCTCTGGCAGTCAAAGAATCACAGAATCATAAAACCATAGAATGGTTTGGGTTGGAAGGGACCTTAGAGATCATCTGGTTCCAACACCCACAGGCACATCTGGGCTGTGATTCATTCTCTACTAAAAAAGCTCAGTGGTCCTTTCCTCACCTTTGGCCAAGTATTTACACTCTTCCCTGGGAGCAGCACTGATGTTCCGTGGTGCATGACCACCCCGGTGAGCCAAACTGGCCAAACTCCCAGCCAAACCTGGGAAATGAATCTCCAAATGGTCCCTGGAGGTGTTAACCCCAGCCTAGAGAAAGGATGTAGGGTGTGGGATAAGGAATATTGGGAAAGGTAGAGGCATAGCAGCCTCAGAGGGGTCTGCATAAGACATCAAGAAAACCCCCGAAAGAAAATACCTTACTTACTGCTTTTAATCATTGCTGGTGCTGTAGGTGGTCAGATACAAAAGATTAAAAAAGAGGCCAAGAAAGAGCTGTCTTAAATTAAGCATTTATTCAGAGATGGCCTAAATTAAGGGAAGGACAGGATGTACAGGATGCTGAAGTCTGTGGCAGACCGGAACCCTCTTGTTTCTGCCTCAGCCTCATCTTCATCACTGCAATGAAAAGTATTTGTGCTCTGCTCAGCGTGTGTGGGTTTCTGCAGCCCTCAATGGGATTGTAGGGAGAATCAAAGTGAAGAGTCCTCTTTAGGTCCTCAAGAAATAGAGCTTTCTGCTGGTTAACCATTACTTTGCATTTTCCCTTCCTTACAAAACGACTGAGGTTAAACATTAAGCGCCTGCAGTGAAGGACACCTGTATTTGCTGGTCCCATTATGCAGCTCTACTGAAAAGGCTTTACAGCTGTCTAAATTAGCATAATTAAATCCACATCAATTAAAAAACCTCCATCATCTCTTTCCCCTTCAGATGCAGATAGTCGCATTTGTCTAAGGTGCTAAGTGACAAAGGAACTTTTTAACAGTGGAAGCCCGAGCTGAAAGGAAGAGTAATACGGGTTGTGTATTGGCCCAAGGTTCACCTTAACACCAGTGGAAGTGATTAGTGTGTGCTGCTCTGCCTAAAGAGGTAGAGCTGCCTTTTGCATGACAATGATGCCAGGACCCAGAGCCAGGCATTAGAGATGTGCATTTTACAACAGGCTTGGCTTCTATTGCTCCTTTATACCCCATTAATGGGGGGAAACAAAGCCTGGCATGATTTGGCCAATTTCCCCCACCCTACTTTCTTCCCTTTTTTGTTTTTTCGGGGCTTTTTTTTTTTTTTTTTGGTTGTTTTGTTTTCGGGTTTTGTGTTGTTGTGTGTGGGGAAGCCCCAGTGACCCCGGGATAGCGGCGAGGCTGCGCCGTGTGATGCGAGCGGAGAGAATTCCTCCAGATGAAAACTGACATGGGGTTCAGGGGTTAATTTCTGGAACAGGCGCATTTGCATACAAATGAAAAATGATGGAATTTCTGTTCTCCTAAATTTTCAATGTCATCAGCATCAAACAGCAGTCAGTGCTCCCTTGCTGTTTGAAGAATATTCATTACTTCAGAAGAAGGGGCACCTTGTTTGGTATTAATCTCCTCTTCAGGTCAATGACTTAATTTGCTAAACTCCATCTGAAGTGCCACTCACTTTTAGATTTCTCTGCTATTCTTTGTTATTTTTCATAACATGTTCTTAGTACTTTTTTTATTTGTAAGGGGATACGCATCCCCAGCAAATGCAAGCAGGAGGAAGGACTGGCTTTATTTATTTATTTATTTATTTATTTTCACCCAGAGAACTCAGCACCCATATGTATAATTTGTAGCATGTTTTGGTGTCTGCTCGCCTTGAAATTCACGAGGATTTAGCAGAAGGAAAATAACTTGTGCACTCAAATGGGAAAACAAACATTTTTCCTTCAAAACGGACACTTAAATGGGCATCTGGTGCCTTGTGCAGCAGGGTTATGGGGTGTCATGCCTCTAACAAAACGTAACAAGCAGCTAAGTGATTAATCCCCCAAAGAAAATCACAATATTCTTTTAGTTCCTGCCTCTGGAAATTCTCATCTGAAACTGCAGTGGCTGAAGATGTACTCGAGGAAACTTTTATGCCAGCTCTTATTTCCCATTGTCCTCTCCATGTCTGCCAGGGGCCTGAGGAAGGATCCCATTTGGCTCCATTTTTGTCCTTCATGGTTATAATTCTTGTCCCTGAATAGGATTATTAAGGGGATCTTTAGATCTTCAGAGCTTGGGGGTGTCTGGGAAGTTGGCCCAGGGCTCTCGGGTGGCCATGCCCCCCCTCCCCTCTGTGGCCTGGGTGCTCCTGGCTGGGGGTCCCAGGGGAGGATGGCTGTCCTTGTGGGATGGGAACCATCCAACTCATGTGCAAGGGCTTAAAAAACCCTCAAATTTGCCTTATAACCTTTTGCTTTTATATGTCCAGGCCTTTCTGAACTTTCCAGTCAGGCTTATTCTTGATTCTCAAAATAATGGGGGTTTTTGTTTGTTTGTTTTTTAATTATTAATCAGATCTGATTTTTTTGGCATGAGCGCTTATGGAAATGAAGCAATTGCACTGTCTGTTCTTCTGTCTGTCGCCCCTACTAACTTCTGAACCTCTTTGCCAATATCTCTCCAGTTTGTTAACAGGCTACAGAGCTCAAAGGTGTGAAGTGCTTTCCAGTTTTGTTTTTTTTCCTTCCATATCTAACTCTGAAATGGCAATATTTACTTTTGGAAATAGTACGGACAGCTAAGCTTTTCTCTGTTTCTTTTTGGCTTTTTTTTTTTTTTTTTTGGTGACTTGCAAAGGGGAGAAGAGGTGATCTGAGGATTAATTCCCTGTGTGTCTCTATGAAGGCTGTTAGCAATTAACCAACTCGCTCTGGATGCCTCCAAGTCCAGCTGGGTGAGGTTCAAGATCCTTGGCAAAAAAAACCCAAATAACAAACTATGTACACATAGTATATACAAACAACTTGCATGCAATTGCCTCTTGCTGCCTTCTCTTCATGTAACCTTCCTTTAAACTGAGAATTTTGAGATTTTTCCATATTTATGGAGCATGTCACTCAGCAGGGCTGTAGGAGCAGGACCTTGAGCACTCGAAAAATAAAAATAAACAGGGGCTGATGGGGGGGAGTTACATTCCTACCTGGAGCATTAAGTTAAGAGTGTCTAAGGGCCTTGATCCTCAGCCCCAGCCAAGCTGGATTTAGCATAGGTCATATTAAGGTGGGGCAAAGGGGGCTTTGTGTCATTTTTAGATCCCCTTATCCCAGGCTGTGGAGCCCTGGCGTGAGGGCTGTGCTGGGAGGTTGGGGTGGCAGAAGGGCTGGTGCGGTTGGCCCAGCGCCATCCAGGGATCCTCTCCACCAAGGGCAATTCGGGGGTGATGGGATAAGCCAGCTTTGCAAAGGCAGCTGCTCTGGGAGCCCAGATCTGCCTCGTTATCCACAGAGAATGTCCCCGGCACAGGAAACTTTCTCTGTGGGCAGGTTTGGGTGTGGGAACGGATCCTGCGCTGACACAACTGTGATGAGAGGGGAGATGCTCCCCTCCAGTGCAGTTTGTTGCTGTCGGGAGAACAAATCAAGGAATTGTCAGATAAAACCGAGAGAATCAGTAAAAATCAGTGTCATCCAAAATTCAGGGCCAAAGAGTTACAACTGCCCATGTCTTGTGCTGTGAAATCCTTCTGCCAGTGGGGCTGGATTCCTCCCGACTCTCTTACGTGACAAAATACAGGCGGATCTCATGAATCCTTTTGTAGTGGAAGGCTCAGGATTCTATCTGAGGAGCTGGTTCTTAGTCACATCTGTCTGTCTTGTTGTATGAATATTGATAATGAAGTCAGAAAGAGAGACTTGTCATCCCAACTGCAGCAGACTCTGGCACTTGCCTGCTCAGAGGGAGGCGGCTCTGCTGCCTCGCTGCTGTCGGTGATGTCGGTTTGTTGAAATAATATGTCTCTGCCAGCTGAGAATCTGGCCTTAAAATGAGAAAAGTTGAGATTCCCATTGTTGAATTAGTTTGGCCACATTAAAAATACGTTGCTCTAGAAATATGTATATGAATATGCTAATGTTTATTTTGCTAAATGTGCTTGCCAGGATGTGCCATGTGGCTGAGTTAGTGTTACTTTAAGAATCCTAATTTTTTGCCTTTTCAGACTTTGGATCTTTTAAACTTGTAAACACAGCATTTTGTTGGCAAAAGTCTCTATGATTTTATGCATACAGCTGACTTTTATCTTCACTTTTTACATCACCTTAATACTGAAAGAGAGAAAGCACTCATCTGTTTATGATAAGTTTATCAGAAATACTCCAAAGTTTTCCATGACTAAGATATTATATTGTTACAGTGGCTTGCTACAGGGTAATTTTTAGACAACAAACAGAATATTTCAAAGCCCAGATGTCCTGTTTAGACAAGGGGGTTTATATTGATTAGGATCTGCTTTCACCTAACATCGTGTAGTAAATATCACAAAGACGTAATTAGAAAATTTGGTACAATATTTAGTCCTGGTCCCTGTGTGCCAGAATTGTTTGACTACTGAGAAACTGGAGCTTGTTTGCATCCCAGTGTGTTGTGAAATGCAAACTTCAAAGAAAATATTATATCTCCCAACTCCAGCTCGTGAGAGTCTTGGAAGTATAATACAGAAAGGCTTAACAATCCCTGCTGAGGAAAGGGCAATTTGACACTGAAACTACTGCTAAAGCACCGTTGACACTCTGGTGGGCAAAAAGTGCTTATTAGAGGAGTCTAGTTACAGTCTCAGGAGCCAGGCAGAGAGAACGCACCCAAGTCTTTGTGAAAATTGGCAAGTTGCACCAAATAGATGTGTTTTGTGTATGTGTCTGTGCTATTTTTTCCCCCCTCCTTAACTACACATATCTCCATGTTTGCTTCGTAGGCTTTCCATAAGATTGGGGCCCTTGCGGTATTCAAATAAAATATTTAGATTTGCAAAACTTCTGGAAGCCAGATTTTAAGGGAAAAAAGAAGTTTTTTGTCAGATTGTCAATGTCTGAATTTCATCACAATCTGTTCAGCTGTTTGTTGCAGGCAGGCGTAAAACATAGTGGGTAAGTGTGTGTTTGTACTTCTTATACATATTGAAAGAGGGCTGCCTAATCCCCTTGATGAGGAAAGCTCTGTAAATTATATACATCTGCAGGCACTGTGCATGGGTAGTACAGAAGCAAAGAGGCAGATCACCAATTTGAGGGAGAAAATAAGAGTTTTCTCACAAAGTCGCCAACTGAGGACCTTAGAGCAGCCCAGCCTCCCGGTGATGTGATGTACTTGTGGGTTTGTTTGGGGTTTTTTTGAATGACCTGAGTGTTTTGCCTTAAAAACTTTGCCTAGGAGGCCCTTTTACGCATTCAGAATTCCTGGCAAGAGAAAAAAAAATATTTGCTGATGACAGCTCTGAATATATTCTCTTTAATTGTCACTTCTGTCTCTGTCCCATCCTCTGCACTTTGCTAAAAATAGTAATTCGGGTTGATGGTTTCAACACCATCTAATGTATGTATATTATTGCATACAAAACCTACATAAAAATGTCAGGAATGAGACCTAAGCCAGGAATAAAATTGAAAATCACAAACATGAGAGAAGACCCAAATAATGAGGGTGTTGCAGGGAAATGTTATATTGATGTCTCTGTGTAAATACATGCAGGCAGAGCAGTAAAAATCCCACCACCTTCCATGCATGGAGGATTCCTAGAATAATATTTGCCTTTTTTTTTTGTAAATATGTAGGTAGTGTTTATATTTATCCTCAGCCTTCCCCTGCTTCCTTTAAGAGCATGATTTGCTAATCATGCTGCAACACTTGTAAGGTAAGTGCAGAACATATTTTCCTGTCCATTTTGCAGAGGATAAATTTGTCCAAATTGTACAGCAAGTGTCTGGCAGAAGTGAGACTAGACACCAAGGACAAAATCCCTTTGATTTCACTGAGGCAAGGATTTTATTCCAGGAGTTATGTCTCCACTTCTCCACTCTGCCTCCTATGTCCTGTGTATTCTGGGCTTTTGTTGCTACTTGATCCAAGTCTTGGCTCATTGGGTTAAAGGAAAGTCTGACAAAGAGGCAGCAATGGTAGTGTTAACGTGACACTGTAGTTATGGTTTTGTCAGCATTTCCATTATAAACTTCTGTTTGCAGCAATTATAAATCAACCATGAAAAAAAAAAAAAAAAGAAAAGAAAAGAAATCACTGTGAAGTAAAACTTGGCATGCCAGAGTCCAGGAGGGAATTTTGAGCTTTTGGAAATAATGGCTTCTGATTACCATGGACAGGCATGACATGATGTGCAAATATACATTCCACATTGCACTGGAAAAAAATCAGAACAAGTGTCACCACTTTGTCATGGCCAAGAGTGTGAGGAAAGATGGTCTTCCTGACTTTTGGAAATGCGAGAAATATTTTGTTAACTCTCAGAAACATCCTATTAATGCCCTTAACTACTTCTTAATTTTTCCTGTTTACTTTGTATCATCCCACATCAGGGAAAGACGATGGCTGGCTTTGGGGGTTGCAGTGGATCAGGCAGTCAGCTGGTGTTGATCAGCACAGCTCCACCCGAGTGCAGTGAAGTGAGGTTGGCTTACACCAGCAGATAGTCTGGCTCCATATCATGTTTCTGCGGGAGGCTGTGGCATTTGCTGCCCATTTGGAGCGCTAGTTAGTGTTTGTTTAACTTTGGAAGTCCATTCTGCCATACTGATTGAATTCCAGTGGCAGGATAGGCATAAGTTGACTTGAAAGCGTTTTCACTGAGGACATAGTTGGTTATTTTGAAGTTGCATTTTGCTGATATTTGTTTTATTGTATTCCAGGCTTTTTCCTGCTGCACAGCAGAGCGATGGAGCAAGTGCTGCTGAGCCAGTTTACAACTGTCAGGCCGGTCCAAGTGGCTGCAACTATCACCTACCCTGCACCCAAACCGTGATCTTGCAGGATGAAGCTGAGTCACTGCCCATTCTGGGTCAGAGCTCCCTCCTGCATCATCATCGCTCATGAGTCACGCGAAAGACGAGCTGTTGGCTCATCGGAGCAGCATTCCCCGGCAGCCGAGCTGGAACCCGAGTCCTTATTTCTGAATTCAGCTTGGAAATAATGTCAGCGCCGCAGCAGCTTTGGCTTTCTGTGGTGCTGCTAATAACTGAGTGCTAAATGTGGAGCAGCTCTGCAGGGGTGTCCCAGAGTCAGGTCACGGGGAGCAGGCGTCAAAACAAAGGTGCGGCAAACTCGAGGTAACTCATTGAATTGCGCGCCAGGGTTGGGTGTAGGGAGGAGAAGCAGCAAAACTCCTTGCTGGGGTTTTTTCAAATGTGACATTTCAATGATGTACCAACAGAGGAAATTTTGCTTGCAGAATCCTGTGAGCAAAACACTTCTGAGAATGTATGTATACAATTGTTTAAAAAAACACAGGGTTACTGACACAGATGCCAATTTGGTAGGGCATATGGAACATTTACACTTGCCTTTTTCATTCTTTCTTGCTACAGCTGGTACTGATTTAGTATGTGAAATTTTACTAGCAGGAGTGCTAATCAAGACAGAGATTTCTGTGAGGATTTAGTCATTTATGTGGAGGAAAACTATGGGTATCATTAAAAAGTACAAGATCATCTATGAGAGGAACATTATCATTAGCAACCTAATTTTTAAAGCAGAGGAAAAAACCTACTGTATATCCTCAACAGCAGCAGCAGCAACAGCAAATGATGTTCTTGTAATATTCAGTCATGTTGCCTCTCTCTAAGTTTGAGCAAAGAAAATTTGAAATTCACTTGAAAAAAAAGGCAATAGATGCTCCAAGTGCTTTTTCATCCAGTGTGATAGCCTGTTCTGCTACATCAAATGGATATGGCTGGGAATGGGATTAAATCCAAAAGGCACATTCAAATCCTGGATCTGTGTTTGAATCTGAGGCCTCCATTCAAACCTGACTCTGTGATGGGGCTGCCTTTCACCATCTTGGCATTTGAGAAGGGGCCAACAGTATCCCACATGTAAAATCCAGAGTTTGTAAAAGTTCCCTTCCTTTTTTTCAGGAATTGCAATCCGTGCCTGGAATGGAGACATTCACATATTAAATACCAATTCTGGCCAATTTCTGATGGGACAAGAAACACTATATTCCACCAAGAAGTCAATGAGAGTGTATTACTCATCCAAAGAGGTGAATTTTGCATTACACACGGTGTAAAAAATTATGCCTGGGTTTAACTCCCGCTTCCTGCCAAGGTTATTTCAGCGCAAACGGCAGCAGAATTACTGCTGTGTGTTAAGTGTGTCGTACAGGTGGCCCAGGGATAGGGAGACCTGAGCAGTAAAAGCTGACATCTGCGGCCGGAGGCGCCTGCGTGCGGTGGAGCCGCGTGCTTGTCCCCGTGGTGGGCAGCCAGCTGCCCCTGCTCAGGCTCTGCCCTCATGGGGAGATGTCAGAGGAGCTCTGGAGTGCGCTCCCTGCCCCTTCCCTGCTGCTTTCCCAGCTCGTTAGGGGACTGTGAGGGAAGACAATGTGAGGAGGATGCTGGGTGGTGCCCCCGGGTGACGGTGTTCTGAAATGTCTGGAGGTTTGCCAGTGGATATGCACAGTAAATAAATAAATCAATAAATACCTGCCTGCAACTACACGGAATTCGTCTCAGCTTCTCTGGGATTGGCTTCGTGTTGAACTTTCTGAATATCTTTGCAAGCTGCTCTGCTTTGCTGTGACAGGCACTCTTTCCTGAGGCTAGATAACACTGAGAGGGTTTGGAGAAAGAAACCAAGGCACCTTCATTTGTTTCAAGAATGTTAGTGGCATCCCAAGTGCCTTTCTTGTTGGGGAAGGCAGTAGATTTTAGGCAGATTCCCAGATAACACTGAGGAGGTTTTGGAGAAAGAAACCAAGGCACCTTCATTTGTTTCAAGAATGTTAGTGGCATCCCAAGTGCCTTTCTTGTTGGGGAAGGCAGTAGATTTTAGGCAGATTCCCAGATATCACTGGATTCAGTAGCTTTACTGCAGTGCAGATGCAGTAGAGAGATCTCCTTTGACCCCTACAGGTAATGGATCTTTTGTGGTGACTTCATAAGTGCTGCAAGGTTATCTCATGTATTTTGGGATCTACCAGGGCTTAAACTTTCAAAGGATCCCTGCTAAGATGGAATTAAATCTCCTTTTTTACTTTTACAACACCAGATTTCATTTAGTTATGATTCAAAATTTCCTAACATTGCTATTTTCCAGTATCCCACCTTTTTAATAACAAGCAGAAAAGCTGAAGACTTATTGTAGAGCCAAAAAGAACTACATGACTCCTGGATACGACAATGACAATTTTCACTTAAAAGGCTTTTTTCCCAAAATACATATACCACTAAACATGGTATCTCTAGGGGGCAGGGAAATGGCCGTCAGGCTAATTAGCTCAAGGCAAGCAAAACCGTAGGGGAAAAGGAAAAACAGCATTTATGTTGGCTTGAGTATTGCTGCTTACACTAAAACTGCTTGGATTTCTGCAGAGGAGGCCATGCAGAGGTGCTTCTGGCTTTGTGGGCTGTGGGAGTGGGTCAGCTTCTTGTCTGATGGCATCAGGGCATCCCAGATCTGATGCCAGCAGCAGTGGAGCTCCCTTCTCCAAAAACCTCAAGCGTTTGACTTGTGTTGTTACAGCTGTCCAAACTTCTTCCTAACATAGCAAGGTGAAAGAATCTAATATTGGGTCAGAGCAGGAATATCACAGGATTTGCCTCTGCCTCCCAGAAAGAAAATGAAGTGAGTCACGCCGGAGATTTCACTGTTTCCATCAATAAGAACAGTTGCATCACCAAAAATGCGCAGTACAGCGAGCTGAAGTCTTAGACAGTTTGTGATGTTTAAACATCTTACGCACTGTTGAGCGTTTTCTCTACATTTCTTGATATGGCACTGTGGTTTTATTTAAGCAATCCCGAAAATCGTGGCCAGCTGCACCATCTGCCAGAGATGATGCAGGATGGGTGCCTCCAGCATGTCAGCGCTCAGATGTCATTTAAAAGGGAAATGCTTTCTGTACTGGGAAGAGGGCAGAGACAAAGAGCGTGGGCAGGCAGCAGGCTGTGCTAAGTGGAAAGAAGAATTGATACCTTTTCTGAGGCCTGACCCGAACATCTGAGTTCGTTCCCTTGGGGTTTCTCACCCCCAAATGTTCCTTTTTTTTTTTTTTTTTTTTTTTTTTTTTTTNTTTAGTGTGTGTGTGTGTGTGTCTTTTTTTTTTTTTCTTGGCACTCACAGATCCAAAAAGGTTCTGAGAGAGATAAAGACCCCTCTGATGTTGAACAGGTGGCTCGTCCAGGTCATTGGGCACGATGGTGGCTGTGAAAACAAAGTGTGTGGCGGTCCCACCTCGGCGCGAGGCGCGGGGGCGCGGCGGGGATGCGGTTGGCATTTAAAGGTCACTCCCTGGCAGGTCCTCGGCTCGTTCCCAGCAGCAGGTGACCTCCGTGACTGCTCTCCCATCTCACACATCCGCCTCATCGAGGAGCCAGGCTGCACCTTTATGAAACTGTTTGCAGAAGAACGAGGCGTGATCACAACTAAGCTGAAGGGTGTCATATTCACTTTACCACCGACATGAGGACCAGTGGTTGAATATTCGATTACATGTCAGTCACAGCACATTAGGCAATCTTCCAGTCTGCCAGCTTTGCCCTTCCCAGCTCCCAGCTAAGTGTCATCAGGAAAGAAGTAGCACTGTGAAGGCAGGAATTGGCTTGCTCTGGGAGCTTCAGTCCCCATGAAAAATGTCCTCTCTTATCATTCCAGCGAGTCTATTGTTCCCCCCATACTCTGGAGAGAGGAAGGTTGTTTGTGCCTCCTGACTATGGATTCAAACCACTGATGGTGCAGTTGCTACTCAATTTTGTCTCTAGATCCAAAGATATGAATGTGTGCAAAAGCAGCAAATGTTGTATTGAAAAATTAGGGAGCTGTCATTCCAACTACATTACCAAAAATATTCTACTCTTTCAAATAAAGTGGCTATAAAAACTTGTTACTCTGACTGAGCATTTTCTGGACTGTTTTGCTTGCAAATTGCTGAGTGAAAATATACTAGGAGTGGAAGTTAAGGACTGTGGACAATTTCCCACTTTGCTTAAGCCAGAAAAATCCCATCTCAGCTCCAAGAAGGAAACTACTTTCCAAAATGTCATGCAGAAAGTCCCGGTTCAGCTGGAAGGAGCTGCTCCGTTTGCGCTCAGTGGTTTCTGGAATAATAAAAAGCCCTGCACGCCCATGCCAGCAAGCACAAACACCCAAGGATAATGTGGGTAGATAATTCCCTTTTGGAATTGGCATTAGGGGTTTATTATGGTTTTTGTTAAGCATCCTCCACCTGTTAGCAGCAGCCACATGAGAAGAAAACGGGTGGGGTTCCCGCTTTGCATCTTCTGCTTCCAAGATTGAGCTGTGCCTTGTGTTTGGAGAGTTTCAAAGTGAATTTGAAATCAAAGGAGACAACACTGCCGTGACTGGGTGGGACGTTCGTAAGCAGAACTTTAGCTTTGTCTACTTTGATTTCAGATTCACTTTGAGTGTTTTTCTGACAGGCAGTGCAGGCATCACAAGACTCTTGGTAGCAGCATCACCATTAACTTTCCAAGTGACCCTTACTATTTAGCTAGAGAGACAATAAGATTGTGGTGGGTGTCAATGGGAATAACCTTTATGATACTTCCAAGGCTTCAATTCTGTCCTCGGGCTCCACAACTCCAAGAAGTACTTAGAGGGAGAGTCTGCCTGCGGAGTGAGGAGTGCAGTGTGATGGATGAAACAATAAAAATGACATTGCTGGTAAAACGGAAAGTTTGTGTCATGTGTCTATGATTGATGTCAGGGTGGTGGCATCTGGACCCTGTGTCATATTAGGGGTGCAGCCTGAGACACTCTGTGTGGCAGGATGGCTGCACCCATGGCTGGTAAGTCCAGGGAGGAGAATTTGGCCTGTCTGGTGAAAGAACACCTCCATGAGGAATTGTCTGCAAGAATTGAGGGTAGCTCTCAGCAAAAGAGTGAGGTGGAAAGTGCAGGTCTCCATTTTGGGTTGCTCTTGGAGAAAATGGCTGCCTTCCCCATATCACCCAGCTCTTCCTTGCCCGTGTTTGAAAAGGGCATCCTCAGTGCTGACAGCAGAGCTGTTAGAGACAGAAGGACTGGGCTGGGAGCAGCCAGGGAAGTGCACCTTACTTTTAAAAAGAAAGATGTGCCTTGACAGCTTGCCAAATGCCGCATCTGCCTCTCTTTGCACCTCTGTGGGTGAAGCTGAACAGCAAGGTGGTGAAGATGAGCGAACTTATCCATTAACTGTGTGAGATGCACTCTCTCCTTTTCTGTACAGCAGCTGTAGGTGATTCCTGACTGGAAGGACCTCCTGGAAACCCCATCTGCAACACCTGGGGGGAGGCACAGCTGTAAGCTCCCTGTGGTGGGGTGAGGAGGCACCACACCACTAACACCTCAGATGGGCTGGGAGGAGGGTGGGGAGCATGGGCACTGGTAAATAGCTTCATTTCTCTCCCTCCCCCCCATTGCCAGTTGTCTTTGCTATTGGAATTTTTTCATCTTTCATGATGTCTCTCCATGGGGGAATGCTGATGAGAGCATGCAAGCCACGATGGTCTCTGAATAGGCTGTTTCTCAAGAGCTGAATCTGTCCTTCAGTTAACCAGGCAAGTCTAATCTGGTTTATCTTACGTGAAAGGGTTTGGGCATTGTATCTCTAGTGTTGCATTTTTGTTTCCTGCTCACAGTGATATTAAATCATAACCTGCTGCTCTGCAGGTATCTTGGTGGGAATATTTTGCCTGTGACACTGAGTCTGTATTTTGCATGCAGCACATTGGCATTGTGTAAATGTTATGAACAAGTTCTATTGCCTTTGAAACCACAGAAACAACAGCTATAATTGTAGTCTGAAGATGCTGTAGTGTTTCAAACGTGCCTGCAGTAGTAGTGCTGTGATGAAAACACAGTGTGTCCCTGCAGCTTGTGCTGTGTTCAATGACATCATAATTATGTTGCATTTGAGCTTAAACTTCTGTCCTTAAGTACAAACAGCTTGTGTGAAGCCTCTTAGGTTTTCCTTCTCGTTTCTTGAGATAGTCCCTGGACTAAAATTAGTTGAAGCAGTGAATAAGGTATGGTGGTGCATTTCACAGCCTTTGTGTTGGGTTTTGCTCTGGATAAGTTGTAGGTAGTTCATGTTGTGGGATTTGAAAAATGAATGAATGTTATTTAAAATTACCAAAAGGGTATCTACTGCTTGTTGGGCTGTGATCTCCTAGTCCTGGGGTATTTGACAATCCTGTGATTCGTGATAATGGAATTACTGAAAAAAAGTAATGACGTGACATTGTGAGTGTGCAAAACAAAGTTTTTATTTCTCGAGTGAATGCACTTTTAAGGGTGAAATACTTCAGGCATGTGGCTTTAAATGTTAATCTACTTGAGCCTTCTCCCAAGTGGAGATGTGTAACCACATCCCAGTGCCACGACTGTGAAAAGCTGTGCAGGCACCCATGTGCCTCCATCTTCTTTAAAGCTGCCTTCCTGCCTACTCATGCCTCATAAAGTTTTGAGAAAGATTTTATCTTGTTTCAGTTTTTCATTTAAATTGTCCTAAAACACAAGGAGCTCTGCATGGATTATACTCAATAGATGAGGTTTCATTTTCTAGAGAAAACTTTTTCAGCCCAAGACCTGAATTCCTTGTTGCTCCCTGGGGATACAGCAGTGTGTCCATATCCCCTCTATCCCTCTGGTGAGCAGTGGCATTGCTGCTGGTCCTGTATCACATATTTGAGCCCATAGCCAGATGTGTTATGAACACTACGAACCACAGTAACATCTAAAAATAACCACAGTGCAAAACTGGTTGAAGAATAAGGCAAGAATTTTCCAACAAATATCTAATTACGATATTAAAAATATTTCTTTCATGTAAGACTTAGCTTAACTAACTCTGTAAATTAAATGTGGCATCTTTCTAATGCTTCTCTGAGTCTCTGTGATTGTTTTCATTATGTTTACGGTTGTAACTGTTACTAGAATGAAATTATTTACACATAGAGCTAAATGATTATTTTCATTGCTATTCAGCTCCTGGCTGCATTAGACTGGTACCCTGCAGCCACAAAACACCCATCCTCTTCAAAGCTGCAGGTTTCCCCATTTTTGGGAGTGGCTGTGACCTGATGTTCCCATTGTTTAGTGCATTCAGGGCATATCAGGATGTGTCAAGTGGAAAATGGCAGATAAAGGGTCCTCTGCCATCACAGCAGAGTGGAGCTGCTTTGTGCTTTTTTTACTGCATGGTGGGCACTCAACCACTCTGGGAGCCTTCTGAATTATTGTTCTCACTTCAGAAGGCCCTTTTCCATGTGGGAGCACCTGCTCATCCTAAAAAAGCATCCCTTAGCATGTGACTCCATACAGGCTCCATGGCTCTTGGTGCTTTAGCAGCTTCCCTCGAGTTTTAGGACCTTTTTCCTATTTGCCTTTGGTAAACCTGGGTAGCATGGAAACACCCCTCAGACACCAGAGCATTGGTGTAGCCACTGGCTGGTGGACCAGTGACCAGTAGGGCCATAAAAGCTGATGAGGTGTGTGAGCAGCAGAGCACGTAATGACCGCGAATCCACGGCACTTCGTCCTTAACACATGGACAGACACGGTCCGGTGGGTAAAGGGCTCCTGTGAGAGCCAGGAGAACTCACTTTGGATCCTGGATTGGCCCCTGCCTTGCCTGTGACCTTTTGATGGTCGTTTCCCTGCCCATGGCTTTGCTGTTTTCCCATCTGGGAAGAAGGGTGGAATGTAAGAGTCAGGTTGTGGGGGTTGCCAAGCCACATCCTGATTTATGAGAGGTCAGAAGCATCGTGTCTGAGGTCCTAATGGGAGATTCTGGAGAAGTGCAGGGAGCTAGGCAGGTGCTTGGTTGGAGCAAATCAGCATAGCTCAGTTACAATCAATAGATTTATTCCATCTGGGGTGATAAAGGCTTTCCCAACAGTTAAACCACTGTAAGAGGAGTTAGGGATGCTGATCCTTCTCTTCCAGGAAAGGTTGTGCCCAAGAACATGAATTTATGAGCAAAAGACTGTGGGCTGTGGGATTTGTTAACAAACAAGAAGGATGCGTGGAGGTGAATCATAGGGCAATTTTATTTAGGAAATGTGGAAAATGAGCTAGAAACTCTTGAGTCACCTTTGACTCCTTGGCAAGGGCAAATTAAAATTGGCAACGCTCTGTCTAGCAATATAAAAGCATTAGCATCTGCAGAGCTTCTGTTGGTAAATTTATGGAACAGATTGGGTAAAACTGATGTAAAAATGGAGCAGGCTTTGGATATGAGCAACTTTCAAAGTAGATACTCTTTCTGGAACTGGTCTGCAGCTTGTGTTGGTTTAGATAAACTTGCCTAGTTGACCTACTTCAAATCCCAATCTGGATGCTCTTAAAACAACTTAAAAAAATTATTTCCCATTTCCAGACGTGAAACGAACTGACATAAACCCAATTTTAAAGTATTCACAAAAAATTATTAAGTGTTTTAAAAGCATTTCAGTTAAAAGAAAAATCACAGCTTAATGCAGGGAACTTTTGCTTAGACTGGGCCTTCATTTCCAAAATCTGTACAGTAATATGACACAATAGATTGAGGTGCTGATTATGCCACAGATAATGTAGTTGTTAATGATCAAGTTAATGTTAAAAGCCATTACTGCTCATTGACATAATTCTCAGAACATTATACTGGAGAAGTGCACCTTTTGTGTAGCAACAAAATGACAAAATTGAAATGTTAAAAGTTGAGTGCCTGAATAATAGCCTGTGAAATCATTTAGACAAGATCATTGTTGTTGCCATTGTAAAAGAACCAGAGAGTGACAGAATGAGACAAAAAAAAAAAAAAAGGAGGGGGAGGAAAGGAAAAAAAGGCAAGCCCCAGAGTGTCTCTTTCCTGAAGGGAGATGTAAGGTAGAGAGGATTCCTGCTCCTCTGTTCTCTGTCTGCCTCTGCAATTTGGAGGGTCTTCATCTAACAACAGAGCACCCTCCTCTGGCAGCTCGCCAAAAATGAACGCCTGGCTGGAAGCGTGAGGATGGGGACAGGACCCCTCGTGCAGCATCCTCCCAGTGCTGGGCTGGGAGGCACAGGGGAAGAACCTTTTTTTGACTGCTTGCCAAGGAAATCTAGGACAGTGGCCCCAGCGTTATGTTAAAAAAAAAAAAATCGATTGTGGAAGTTTTTTGCTGTTTTTTTCCCCTAAAAGGGGGTCCTGTGCGATTGCAGTGCTTGGTGTGGTGAAGGTCCTGGGCTGGGACTCTTTACCTTAAATCTGGAGGATTTGCAGGTCACTTTAGAAAAGTCTCTGTGCCCTGTGCCACCCACAGGCATCTCTGACTCTCTGGGCTTTAATAAACCCAAGGAAGAGTGCAGAATTGTGGTAATGGGCTCTGCAACAGACAGACCATTAAACGCCCGCAGTGGAGGGACACTTTACTGAGCAATATACTGTACAACAAGCCTGTGCTAAAACATTGACCCACAACATTTGGTCCATAAAAATAGTTACATTCGCAGGGACTCCTGGCAGTGATAGTTTTAATGCAGGGTCTGTGTCATGGTATAAAATAAATGACTTCCCACATTACAGTAAAGGCTTAAAAAGCTCCATTGAAAATCTTCCCGTGCAAAGCGATGAGCACATAGTGCAAGTACCTGCGAGCGATGGTAGTTTCATTCCTGAACCCCCCTCAACGATCTGCTTTTGTGCAGAAACACCCTTCAGCCCAGAAGCCAGGCCCTCCCAGCCCTCCTTGTAAAGTCAGGAAAATCACTGTGAAAAAGGCATTGAAGGACACTTCACTGGATTATGTTTTCATCCTGGATTTTCCACGAACAGAGTTTTCTACTCCTCTAGAGAGTCACCTGTACCAATTGGACTTGGTTTGTTTAGCATCTCCCAGCACAAAAATATCATAGAAATATCATGCAACCTGCTTATGAAGCTGCTTCTTTTTATTAAGATCTAGTAAGAGCTAATACATGGAGGCAGGGGGTTTCGGTGTCATTTAATGACAAAAGTGTCATACAATGCACTTTACCTCCTTTTCTCCATCACGAGCTGGTTCCAGCCATTTTTTTGTTTTGTTTTGTTTTCAGGTGGGGAGGTTGAAATCTAAGAACACCCGTCTCAAAGCAAGAGACTTCTCCTTCCAGGCTGCCAGCCCACCCTCCAGCCTTCACTGTTTTCCTCTCTAAAGCATTAACTTTCCTGGAGGGCTTTGATTATTGTCCTCCTGTGGGTACTGTAAGCTCCCACAGAAGCATCCAGTACATTCTCTGCCTCCAGTGACTGTCTTTCTCAGGATATCTTACTACAGGGTCTGCTACTCTTGGCACCCTCTTCCTGTGACCCCAGCCACCACTGAATTAAATCTCCTCCATGGTTTGGCTATGAATTGCAGCCTAAAGTCCATAACTAAACTGTGCATGGTGTTGGAATTCAGCAGGAGCTGGGGCCAGCGATTAGGGATGGTAGACCCTGCCACTTTATCTGTCATGACAGGAGGGAAATTTTAGGGAAGGAAAATTACTGGCAGGTCACAGTTTGGAAGGAAGGTAGCACTAGCATAGGGCTTCTGCTGTGCTCACTGCTGTAATGTGAAGGGTTGTGCAATTCTATAGGGAAAGTTAAAGCTCCACAGAAGGGATTAAACCTTCTTCTACTGCCTCTTGCTGTGCAGATATGGATTTTTTTGTTTTTAAGGTATGATCTTCCAGCTTGAAAAAGCAATTTTATTTTCTTCTGTTTTCAGGAAAGATAAATCTGAACAAGGAAATCTTTCTTAAAATCAGGAAAACGTGTTACAGAGGCAACTCTCCACAGCTGGAGGTTTTTCACACAGGTGCCTTCACCTCTCAGGAACAGACTCTGTGCAGTTGACCTGCCTGGGTGCAGCTGCTCCCAGGGGCTGTGGAGAGCAGGTGGTGCCCATGAGGCTGGATCTGAGACCCAAGGGCAGGGCTGGGCTGGGGTGGGTGTGCAGAGCACAGGGCAGGTTATCAGTAAGGTGTTTGTGATATCCTGGTGGTGGAGAGGGACTTCCAGGACCTTCGCTGTGTTTATATCCCACAATATTGTTATTGTGGTAGCTTTTTGTGGAAGAAAGGAGAAATTTTGACGTATGAATTGAGTGCAGGAATAAGTTCAATCTGCCCTGGGGACTGAAACCTGCACTGTATCTGGCTAATTTTGCCAGCTCTAGTTCATAAACCAGCATGGATGCAACATGTACCTCCGTGTGCACCCTCGAATGAGCAGTACTCAGTAAAAATGAAATTATTGCTCCTGCCAGTTTTCCCGTTCTTGCCATTTCTTTCTTATCTAACTGTGAGCTAAGGCCAGCTGCTTTTCACCTAGATATTTATTTCTGTTAGATACTAATCAGTTGAGTAATACCTGCAACTCATCAAGTGGAGCTGGGAGTTGTAAGAGCCCGACTGTCACCGCAGCCGCCGGTTCCCCTCCTGCCCCTCTTGGTCTCATCTCGCTGCTGGATTAGAGAGGAGATGCAGCTGATCCTGAGCAGAGCCAGCAGACTATAATTCGGCAGAGATAAGGGGTATTGTAACGTTCAGGGGTCTATCCTGGAAAAATGCATGAATCTTGCTGAGGTTTTTTT
>VWZV01008318.1:207470-242470 GCA_013397155.1 Irena cyanogastra
GCAGTTTATTTAGATCATGTTCCGTGGGACCAAATCTGGCAGTCTTGACTCAAGCAAACAGCCCACTGGAGAGAGGAAAAATAAACAAAAGGACTCTTTTAAATATTTGAGCATGAGGGGTTTGCTCAAATAGCGACTGCACAACAAGCTGCTTAATTTTTATCTTTAAAAGATACATTTTAGAGAGGCAGCACAGCTTACCTGCTAAGGCTTTAGACTGGGAAAGCAAGCCCTTGTGTTCAGTTTTTCTCCCACACCATGGCTACACTGTCCCAGCACAGCCCTATGGGTCATACCAGGAGCCTCCTGGCTCAGACTTGGGGTCAGGACCTTCTGGAGCCGACCAGCCCTTTCCATGCAGTGCAGCACTTGGCTCTTTTCTCAGCCTCCCGTGGTGCCTCTGTTACCTTGAGCTGTGATATATTCACTTTGAGTGGGTTTTATTTGTTTTTTTTCTTGTTCAGAAAGCCCTAACTCATCGCGATGTTGCAGTCATACGGAGTTTTTGGGTATGATGTCAACTGTGCTTGCACATCCATGAAAAATGGTGGGAGATGGGAACTTGGCTTGCTCTTCAGGACCAAAAAAGTCCAGCTGTACATGGGAATGAGCATGCAGGTCCCCAAATGAGCAAGTGAAAGGGTGCAAGACATCAGGAGTGCTGATGAGGGGACCACACGTGGGGCTGGGTTGGTTTGCAGCAGATTCTGGCACGAGGGGCCTCGCCAGCAGATTTCCACTCGGATCCCTTCCATTTCTCTGTCTCCCATTCCTTGCTTTACTGTATTGGCTTCCTAGCTTGGCCCGTGTAGGCCCTGTCAAATCCCAAACGTACTGGGAACTTTATTGTAATGTTCCCTTGGAGTAAGCCATAGTCTGTTGAGTTACATTTATTATATTAAGCCGTTTGTCAACTTGAAGTAAGAATATTTGCAGAAGCAGTCAATCATCAATAGATGATTTAAAATCTAATGATTTTTTGGTGGGTGTATGTAATATAAACAGATAAGTTGGTGTTGAGGGATGGGCCCAAACCATAGCATGTGGTTCTGTATCCAAAATGTCAAGGGATGTGGGGTTTTGGCCCAGCAATGAAGGAGAAAGCCTCATTTTATATGGATACAGCTTCACTCTTTCTCTAAATTTAGTGCTCAAAAGTCTTGATTTGTGTGCATTGCTAGTAATACAGCAGTCTGATTTCCTTCTGTGGAAAGAGGAAACTTTCTTACATACCAGAACCATCACAATAAAGAATTATTGTTTTAAGGATGGGGCGTGGGTGAATATTGCTCTTATTTTTTTCCACACTGTCTCTAATCAAATGTAATCACAGCAGCATGTGTTATTGATTTTGTAATTGCTTCTTGAATGGTTTGAGCCCCAAGACTGCTGCACTTGTGAGGATGTCATTTGGGTTATATATATGAGCTAATGGGTGATGTATCTTTTTATTAGGAAAGCCCTCTAATATCTCAGTTAAAGATGACTTGTCCCAGAAGGCCTGGTTGGCAGTGCTTTACAAAGTGACTCGACAGAAGTCTTTCACCTGTACTTCCTTTATGGAGTTTATTTCAGATGCTTTTGTTGTTCACTCTAAAGAGGTGAGGCCAAAGGTATGGATGTTGTCCGTGTAATTCCTGTGGTTGTGGCATCTGAGCTGGAGCACGTGGATTTGATGCTTCAAAAACTGGCTGATAATGTCTGGTTGGTTCCCAAACCAGGTGAATTGGCTCAGGTGCTCACTGAACATCATTTAAAATGTGTCTCAAGACAGGCTGGAAAAGCTCCTGTTTATATGGGGTCAAAATGGGGAGGTGGATAAAGGAAGGAGAGACTACATGGAAATTGTATGGGGGTGTGCACACAGAATTTCCCTCTGTGGAGGGAAACAATTTTTGCAGGGATAGGGAAGAATTTAGGTTATCTTGTGTGACTTCTAGCACAGCATCACTTTCATCAACCATAAAATCCAGCTTGAGGTGCCAGTGAAGCCTGAAGTGCAGCTGGGGCTCAAATTTATGATACATCTGAAGTCTTGGAGTGGGGTTTGATGAGCTATTGGCATACTGGGAATCCTAAGAGAGATCCTGCCTAGCTTGGGTGGTCTCTCCCCTCAGCATGGTGCCTGCTCTGTAGCCTTGTCTGATGGCTGATCTGGTCTACTGGCTCACAACTGCCAAGAAAAGTTGGTCCTGCTGCCCTGCCTTCTTTGGCTGTGCATTCCCATGCTCTCTCCTGCATGAGGTCTGGTCCGTGTCCAACCCCTTGGTGGTCTGGTTCAGCATGAACAGCTCTGAGAAAAGCAACCCAACAAGGAGGGCTGGAAACATGCAGCTGGGACTAGGAACTGAGTTAGACCTCAGCTCTCTTGGGAAGCCTCACACTACTGACATCCCTGTGGTCTGAGCTCCCTCTTCTAGAGTATTCCATGGGAATACTCAAGGCATCCTTCTGGAGGCATGAATTAACACAGAGCTCTGACCCTCCTTCTCCAAACACCTGGAACATCCTATTTTTCTTTTCCTTAGCAGCTTCCTTTCAGCTTAGTCAGAGGGAGTGAGAATGAGTTCACCTGGTTTCAGAAGTCTACATCAGAGCTCATTTGGCCTTCCTTTAAACCAACAGAGAGAAATAGATCCTCCAAAATGCATTTCATCTGGACTGGTTTTATATCTAGTTTAGGATGAGGTTAATCCCACATTAATGGCATCTCCTTTTCTAGCCTGAGTGTGAGAAGAGCTCAGCTCAGATGTCTGCAAGATAGACATCTGCATTTGGTCACATAAATCCCACCCGTAGAGCTGCTCCACTAATGTGATGAACCCAGATGAATGGCTTCAATTAATAACAACAATAATAATGTAGACTCTATAGTCTAAATATAGAAAATAATTTCAGTTCAGTTTTTTTCAGATGTGAGCCAGATCTTTCCTTGGTGTTGGGCAGATTATTTTTGACTCAAGTGAGACTCACAGTGAGTAGTTGGTTGCAGTGGTCAGGAGCAGTGGTGGTACCTCCTTTAGGCAAACTAAACAAATATGCTCTTCCTGCTGATAGGAATAGGAAAATCCTCCAAGGTGAATGTTTGGTTTTGTTCTTTTTAAGGAGATTGGGAAGCAGTACCTCCGTTGAAGATATCCTTTGTAAAAACACAATAGTTGCAACTTTGTGTAACTGCTCATGACCCCCAAACTTACTCTTTACTAGAGTTTCTCATTCAGCTCGAGCTGAAGCAAACAAATGAAACTAATTACTCTTGAAGTTGGGTATTGCCTTCTTGAGCTTTATGAGCCTATTTTTCTGAAATTAGAAATTGCCTAACTATGTGGAGTGGTTCCAGCAAAACTGGTTCCTACAGCCACAATTTTTGCAGTCACACAAGTGTTTTGTGGGCTACCTTTGGGTGGGCAGCAGTGACATCCAGTGGCCAGCGACCTGATCACAGGTCTTCTCCTAGAACCTGTCTCACCTGGGACATCTTTCCCTTGGATAATGTTGTGGGAGCTTAATGAGGTTTAATACTCATTCTGCTCAGTGGGGGTTTTTTTTTGGTTTTTGTTGATTTGATTTAAAGTTTTTTTTTGTCTGAGAGGTTCTAAAATCCTCAGGTAGATCTTCTCCAAAATGCCAACGAGGACTATGGAAATCTACTGATTAACCACCAAAAAAAAAAGTTTTAGATTGTTGGTTTCAACAATGATAAAAGTGTTTTGATATGGCTGTCCACAGACGTGGATGCCTAAGTATTTACTAAAGGGCAAGGTGTGGATATTGATGTTGGAGAAGTTTGCCCATGTTTGGATTCTCTACAGTCAGAATACAAAAAGCCTGTGGGAAATGGAGCATAGCAATAGAGACCGTGCATATATTGTTTCAGTATTAACTTATTTATGTTCAAGGCAGTGAGTCTGATCCCAAGTGAGTCAGTTCATCATAGACTAAGAATGAAGACTGTAGTTTTTCTTTTTTAATTCCTAAGAATAAGGATGTTCAGGATTAGATCCACAGTTATGCACCTCTAATTGCAGGAAAATCAGTTGAACTGGTGGTGCATGTTCAGATCACTTGTGCCACTGTCACGTTCATATGGTCTCTGAGCCTTTCTAAACCAGGGACCCATGGTCCACCTTAACTGAAAGGAGTAACTATTTAAAGTTATGTCAGCTACTTAAATTTATTTGCAGACAGTCAATTCATATTGATCATAACTCGACCTTACAGTGACCTTGAGCAAAGGTACTCTGTGACTGCTATAGATATTGTGATCAATACTGGAGAGCAATTGACTACACCTAGTTACTGATAAATGAAGTTTAAAAAAAAAATTAAAAGTACACTGTTTTCAGAAACAAAGATAACTGCTCATTTAGTCTGCTGTTTGTGAAGGTTTAATATTGATACATGAAGTTATAATGACATCCTTGGGCATTCTCAAATGGTGGAAAACAATAGGGTGCAGAGTCAGTGTGGCACATTAAGGAGAAAGAATCATTAGTTCCCAACTTCAAATAAGAAATTTCATGATATTTATGACAACAACACTGAGAACAAACACACTTACTAGCAGTGCTCATCGGAGAAAGCATGTATCAAACTGTGCCTCTTTTCTTTATGTGTGAGCCAGGTCTAGTGAAATAAAGCACTGCATTACCGTGCTCAGAACAAAGCCTTTAGTGCCACTTAGTCTACTTTAGCACCACTCTCCTTTGCACATTTGTGCCTGAATTAAATTGAGCATCCCCAGGTATAACCAACTGTAATCATGAGGAAGAGATCACTGTGGTCTCAGCACATCTGCTACACATTGATACCCCTCCCCACACTGCCTGAAGTTGAAAGGGAAGATGCAAGGGAGGTTTTCCCCTGATATTCCTCTCATATAGCTCAGAGTCCCACTGAGCAATGGGAGCTAAGTACCAACAGCTGAGGCAGAAGCAAATGAAAGTCCATTGGCAAAATGGTAGCAGACTGCAAGGGAGGGTGGCTTTACCCCCAAACCTAGTGGTTTCTGTACAAAAGAAACCTCTCCAATGTGTATCTGGGTGTGAGGTGTGATGCCCACAGGATGCCCTGGGGACATGTGAGCAGCAAAGCTCACAAAGGTACAAGTGAAGGTCACCCCTACCAGTGGCCTTGAGCTCGCTTTCTGTCAACGCTGCGTGCAACACAATCTGGGTCTGGCATTTTACATGTTTTGGGGTTTTTTAGGAGTAGATTTCTACACGTGTGACATTCTTTACAAAAGAAATTAATTAAATGATGGGACGGTTCTAGCTACGCAAATCAGAAACAGGAGGGGAAACGTTTTGCAGGCACAGACCTCCCATAGATCTCCCTGTGCTCTTCCGCGTTTCCCCCAGGCGCTTCAGTTTCTCTGCCCATTCCTAAAGTTAATCTCCTGATCACATTTCTTCAGTCCCATACAGTAAGTGTGCTTTTTCTTTTCCTTCCCCCCGCCAACTTCCCTGATTTTTGTAGAGACAGTGTCTTTCTGCAGGCTCCCTTTACGTCAGACTCTTCAGTCAAGCTGTTTATTAATAAACTGGTGTTTTCAGTGAGCTGGCACATCAATACAGTACAGAGTGGTTCAGTTAGCCAGCATTCTGGGAAATCCTTTGCTCTATTGAAGAACTGTAAATCTCCATTATTGCTTTCCATAGCACAAATAAAGAATTGCCTCTTACCTTTGCAGCATTCTCTTTGTTAATTTTTAAGGGTGAAAGCATGCGTAGTCCCTATCAAAGTGGATCTGCTTGCGCCTAGCCTGGATAGAAGGCATTTATTGGGTTTTGGGTTGGTTTTTTTTTGGTGTAGCTTCAGCTGCTACCTTAGCCATAGCAAAGGGAAGCCAGGGTGAATGCAGCAGGAAGCAATATTGAAACATTGGGATGAAAATAATCATCAAGACTTTAGAATTTTTTCCAAAAGGAACCTAAACTGGAGGCTTTGCTGATTAGCCCATGACTGATTGAAGAGGTATGTCACCTGCTACTACATGGCAGCACGTCCCATCACATTACAATTGCCTGCCTGGAGTCATTATGGTGTATTACATCCTTTTGTTATCAAACTGTGTCATGTTGCATCACAGTCAGGAGCAGCCGGATGGAGACGTGGCTGACACGTTGCCTGTAACAGATGCAATGAGACACAGCTTCCAAAGCACATACCTGCTTTTAGTCAAGGCTCAAATTGCTCTGAGCGTATTTTGACATATCTAGAGAGGGTTTGAAGTCTCAGGTAATCCCCTTCTGTGTTTTCCAGCTCTCACTCAAGGCACAAGTCTTTCTGTTGGACCAGGGAGAAATGTAAGCTTTAAATTTCTTGGCTTGTGGCAGTATCATCAAATAGGTATGAAAACTTACTTAGTCTAGTTAGTGCAATAAATACATGGTATCTGGGAAGCATTAGGAACTCTGGGAAGGTTATTTTTAAAGCATTATCCCAAAATCTTAGATAAAAAAGACTTCTAATTCCTCTTTAAAAAAATTGTAAAAATGGAGGAACTCTGGTAAAAGTACCAAGACTGGGCTTCCAAACTAGGAGGTGTATTAAGATAGTGAAATAACAAAAAAAAAAATCTCATAATAATCTTGAATTAAAACAAGTTTTTAATATGAATGCATATGACATTCATGGCATTCAAAATGAATTCTTTATGACCAGAGCTGCTGCAATTGATACTGAATGAATTCATAATAAGATACTTAAAGTGTTACCACAAAAATCCCCAATAAAAGACCATCATCAAAACTGCAGTCTAAATAAAGCCCAGCAAGATGGTGCCAGCTCTGAGAGTGAATTCTAATTCTTCCTTTATTCTTTTGTTTGACCTTTTCCTCTTCTTCTTGTAATATTCACACAAATCTTCTTGAAGGGTGGGATGATGGTGTGAGAGGTGTATGGTGTGGGACAGTGGCAGAGTCCGAGACAGTAAAAAGGAGAGGCTGATGGATGGGGGTGAAGAAAACACTAAGGTGATATTAACAAGAAGAATGGCACAAAGTAGGAAGGGAAAATAACAAACCCATGAGAGGTAGTTGGGCAAGGCATAAAGAAGGAGTAGAGGGTCCCTCTAGTAGAGGCTGGTGGGTGATGGAAAAATTAATGCTTTATGGGACATACTACTTCCAGAACTTTTTTTGTTGGTGGTGGGTTTTTTGATTGTTTTCTTTTTCATTTTCCTTCCTATGAATTAATACTTTAATTGCCTAGTTTCTTATAAATCTTCTGGACCTCAAAAGTTGGAAGCTAAAAGTGCAAGTTAACCTAGTAGAGGCAGCAACCCAAGAGCGCAGGTTCCTCTGTACATGAGCAGTCTTCCAATATCTGTTTTGCTATGGGTAGACTTATTAGGTCAGGAAAAAGCACTTTTCAAAGAAGAGTGTGTGCAAGGAAATCCTCTGCAGTAGGTACATTACCTACCTGGGGCTGTCATGCAACCTCTGAAGGAAAAGGAATTACCTGTGCTGTACTGGTGTAGCTGACAGCTAAATCTGCCCTAATCTGCCTTAATTATACTCTTCAGAACAGGGTCTTTCTGGTGATTTGAGGGCGGGAGGTTCTGTAGGGAATAAGAGTCAACTGCTTTCCCTTCTAGTTAGAAAAGGGGGGAATTAGCTGGATGACATTCGGAGAGTTTCTAAATATCTTTCCTGCCAATATTTGATTAGGGACTTTAATTTCATTAGACAAACTGATTTTTTCATGCGTTGCTCTCTCCTTTTAATGTGTAAATTACATGGGATTTGACTCTCATTACTCCACTGATATGGGTGACGCCTTCAAATGGACACTGGTGCTGTGCTCACGAATGGGTCTCCTGCAAAGAGCTGCTTTGTGCTTTATTTTGGGAAGAGATTCTATAAATAACCAGTTCAGCATCCCCTTGCACACTCTTTGTTGAGAGGGAAAATCCCAGCACCTGACCTGGGTCTCCTCGTTGTGATATGAAGTAGGATTTCATCACAGGAAGCATAGTTCAGGTAAAATTGTGGGATGGAGATGATGGAGGACAGAGTACAGCACGTGTGTTCCCATTTAGAACTTGAGCAGTTTAGTTGCAATAATTCCAGGGCAGCCTTTGCCTTTCCAAATCAAGATTACCATAATTTGTTATCTTTTGATAATATTAATGTTTACCATTTTTGTCTCATGTCTCATCAGTTTTTTATTAATATTGTCACCATTTAAAACTACTTTTACTGAACAAATGAAGTATCTAAGCAGTGACATGGAAAGGTACTTAAAAATAAATTTTTGTGAATTTATTTGGGGTAAAATGAAGTTGAAAAAGAGAAGCCAGATGAAGTTTCCAGGTACTTCTGTAATTAGGAATGAGCAATTTCAGCTACAGGCTTAAAGCCTGGATCATCGTGCATTGTGCTCTTTGCTGCCTGGTCCTCTATATGCCCAGTAAAACATTGGGGGATGTAACTGTGCTGGTATTAAGCATATCAGACAAAATTAAAAAGAAAATATTTTGGTTCCAAAGGCACAGCAGTTGAGGCTGAGATTCCACTAAACCTCATACATGAAGCTGAACTGATCCTTGTTTTACTGGCTCGTCAGAAAATACAGGTGCTGAAGGAAGAGAGCCCAGTTGTTATTGTCAGATAAAACTCTCTGCTTGGAGTGAAAAAAGTAGGGTTTAAAGCATTGTTTGCTGTTGTTGCATAGCTTTTTAAAAGGAAAACATGAGCTTTTATTATTGAGATGGTTGTGGGAACACCATCATTTTTATAGGCTTGTGCTTTGGTAAATAAACTTGTTGACAAAATTTCTATAATTATTTTGAAAGTATTTTTAATAGAAAGAGCTTATTTTGTGTGACATTGAGTAGATATTTTCAGAAAAGAAGTAGAAGGAACTTTGATATTATATATATATATATATATATTTTAATTTATTTTTAGTTTCAAGGCAGTTCTGTGTTGGGAAAGACTGAACCAAGCATCTCAGC
Source organism: Irena cyanogastra (assembly GCA_013397155.1). Lineage (NCBI taxonomy): Eukaryota > Metazoa > Chordata > Aves > Passeriformes > Irenidae > Irena > Irena cyanogastra. The sequence continues at coordinate 216,433 of VWZV01008318.1, forward strand.
AGAGGTCTGGGTGATGCTGTTCATTGGAAAAGCCAAGGAAAGCCAAGATTTCTTGTTTATTGAAGTGATTAATGATTTAGCATTAATAGGGTTGCAATATTGCATGGTTTAGCCAGATTGTAGCATTCTGTTTGTCAGAGTTCTTAAAGGTTGGATTCTGGACTTAGGTCTTTGGTACCCAGGAAAAAAACTAATCCATATATGGAAATACTTCAGTTTAAAGTTTCCAAATGTTTATGAGTTCTTAGGGAATAAAAGTCAAATTTAGATTATAAGAAATGAGCAGAATTTCTCAATCAAAAGCTGCTTTTCTGCAGACTGTCCTTTACGTTTTTGCAGATTCTCTACGTCAGACAAAATATTTTCCTCCGTGTTATATAGTAGGTATGGGTTTATTTATACTAAATATAACATCATTATACAATAAGTTTTCTTGGAGTGCTTGGTACTGTACAAACCACAAAAATTTTTGCTCCAGTGACCTTGTAATATAAAACTGAGGGAGCAATCACATTGCATTATGTGCCAGTGTGGTGAAATTAGTTTTGCACTGCCTAGGCAAAAGGATCTCCCTTGTCATCCAAATTACAGGACTGGGGCCCATATGTATGCACTCTGCCTGTTTGTTTATGCCATATGAATGGTAATACCAGGAAATATTTTTAAGGGTTGATGTCCCTTTTCCCTCTGCATTTGTGGGTTTTGTTGGTGTTTTTTTTGAGTATTTCTCTCCTGAGTAAAATGTGTCCATTCAACAGAGTTGAAATGAGTTATGTTAATCTTCCAACATAAATATGAAACACTTTCAGTTGTTTTGCTGTCATTAGTTGTCCAGCTAAAATGCAGAGGCCAATTTACAGGCAAGTCTCGTAATACAGAAAGTGTTGAGGTGAGGTACACAGGAAGAAATGTTTGGCCAAGGATTAATAATGAGCTTGAAACTTGCCTAATTTCTTCTTCATTGGCTTTTCCTTAAATGCAGACTTATTTCTATCTTATATAATTCAAAGCTCATGCAGCCAAAAGAGGGAGATTTTCTAGCAGTGGGAGGGTGAGCTTTTTAAAAATCATCATGATTCTCTTATTTGGAAGGAGTAAGCAAGAATCAATTTTCTTAACTAGAGTTGGCTGAGTTGTGGGTTCATCTAGAGCAGGGTGAGCTCTTAGAGAGCTAACCCAAGAAATGAGAGAGACACAAAATTAGTGTGATTCTTTCTTTCACGTGGAGCCTGGTAGGAATATGTGGGACAATCACAGAGGAATTCATGAGTTTTGCCTTCAACACATCAACAGAGCCTCAAAAGATGCATACTTAGGTATTTTCTAAGCAAAGAGTTTTCAATAGCTCATGGAATCATAGAATGGTTTGAGTTGGAAGGGACCTTAAATATCACCTCATTCCAACCTCATTGCCATGGGCAGGGACACCTCCCACTCTCCCAGGTTGCTCCAAGCCCCATCCAACCTGGCCTTGGGCACTTCCAGGGATGGGGCAGCCACAGCTTCTCTGGGCAACCTCCGCCAGGGCCTTGCCACACTCACAGAGAAGAATTTAATCTGTATATCAAACCTAAACCTCCCCTCTTTCACTTTAAACCCATTACTCCTTGTCCTTGCCCCACCTAGGTACTTATTTACCAAAATACCCATTAAGTGGAGCAGGGAGCAGTTGCAAAGACCCAGTTGACCCAGCAAAGACAGTTGAGTAGCCAGTATTACTCCCTCCAAATGCCACTTCCCAGCTGGCCTGCTGGCTGAGAGGTGGATTTTGTGCATGGTGCAAGTGTGGACAGGCCCCACCTTCTGCACCTGGGGAAGCTGTTGGGTTTCCCTGAGCCCAGAGGATTCAGCCCTGCAGGCCTTTTCCTCCCAGTTTGAGGCATCTGATATTGATGTTTTTGGTGAGGCGAGGGCTCTCTAAGGCACGTATCCCACCAGGCTCCGTGGAGTCTGCACTCCATGGAGATGTATAGGCAGAGATGGAGGGCAGCCAAGAAGGGCTGCTGCTCAGGAGGGAGAGTGCTGTGCTATGGAATGGCTTAGATTGCTTTCAGGGCCTTTCTTTAGCTAATATTTGTTACTTTTCCACGGAAAATAGGAGTAGGGTTGCGTTTCAGGCTTCTTTTTACCTCAGATCATCTGGGTTTCATAGGTACCATTCATACCGTAAGCTTACATGTTGTTTTTCTCACATGTTCCCTTTCAAGCAGAGTCAAGGCAGATTTTTATTTTTAAACATTTGGAGTTTGTTTTCATAAAGTTTCTCCAATCAAGGCAGTATTCAAGCCATCTTGGTTTGTCGTCGTACATCCAGTATTACTACATTAGCTCTTAATAAAGAACTCATGCAAAAACCAGATTCCCTTCACACTAACTACAGAAACATGCTATGGGAATGTGACCATAGAGCTGTGTGGAAAATGATATTACTTACAGAAGATTTGTTGTCACATAACAGCCTGCTCATCTGCTGATTGCTATCTTGCATTTATTGTGCGTCTTCCTTTGTGCAGTGATACTTTCAAAAGTGTTTAAAGTCTCTGCAGTAAAAAAAAATAATTAAAAAAAAAATACCGACATGCCTCTGCTAGCATCGAGCTAAATCCAAACTAAAAGCAAATTTATACATATGCTGTATATTAAGCTTAACCAGGGTAACGCCCCTTTCCTTTGGTTTTTGGAAAAGAGTCCCACATTGTCACATGTAAAGGGACATTTCAGCACTGATTTTCATTTTCATGAGATTAAAAGTGAAACATGTAACCACAAAGCTGGTTTATGTCATCCCCTGTTGGAGCCAGCAGTAATGCCAAAAATTAGATATTTGATAGGTTTGTGAGAGAAACAGATGCAGGAGGGATGCCATTCCCACAATTTTAAACTCCTTCTTATCTTTAAGCTAAAAAGAACATTCCAGATGAAGAAAATCTATCTTATTGGCTTTAGAAAATAGAGGAAGAAAGTTGCCAACAAAAAAAAAAAAAGATTCAAAAAAAAGGAATAAGAAGAGAAGTTAATTTAAAACCAATGTCAGTCTTGGGGAATTGTAAACCATAATAGAGAGAGAGAGTGTGTACTCATATATGTGTGCACATCTACAAAATAAATAGGCTGAGATGGGGCATTTCCCTTCTTTTTGATCTGTTTAATGCAGCCTGCGGTCTCACTTTGGCTTTTTTTAACACTTTTGGGTGCAGAAAGATGGGGGACGGTAAAAACCAAGGGAAGAATCTCTCCTAAACACATACCAAATAAACTCAGTGAAAGCATCCAAAAAGTATTCTTTCGGCTTTTTGTTTTGGAAGCAGTTTGTGTGTCCCTGTTCTTTTAATTTCATTCTGCCAGCTGTCTGCTAAACAAATCTAGCCAGGTGGGGCTTACAACCCATGACTAAAAAACCTACTAGTGCAGCTGTCCAGCTTGCCTGGAGGAAGAATTCTAACAAATGGCAGGAATGAAAAGATTGGTTTTGTTTTCAAGAAAGTAGCTATGGTACCTTCCTTGCTTCGTTGTTGGTTTGTTGTTTTTTTTTGTTCTGCTTGCTTCTGTTAACTATGGCCTCCTAAGGTTTTACAGAGTGATGGAAAATCCACTTCCATGGTTCATCATTTAACGTGGTATTGCTTGGATTTCTTTCTTTCTTTCCCTTTTTATTTTTTTTCCCTCTGTAATGATTTTTTTTCTGTGTTAGAAACATAGGGCAGCTGCTTTGAGTGTAGCTAAATGTAAAATAATCCGACACTTTCCCTGCAAAAGCACTGGTAAGCCATATAGTAGCTTAGCTGGATTTTTAAATATTCAACAGTCGAATATATAACTAGTGAAGGGTGGTGGTTGGTATTGTTTATCCACAAGCTGGGGACAGAACAGGCTTCTTTGCACTGCTTCATCAATCGACCTCAACTGTGATTTTCTAGTCAGCAAATGAGTGCTTCATTTTCTGTGTCTGTGTTGAGCTAAACAAGAGCTATGCTAAAAATTACCAAACCACCATCTGATCTATAGTTTCAGCAATAGAAGATTAACATGTGAGCCACTGAGACACCTTCCCTCACTCCTGCCAGAAAAAGGAATGTGTGAAAGGTGTTTGTCACCAGCTCCACTTAGGGAATTCAACTGAAAATCTCCCTCTGCTTTTTGTTGGGTAACAGCCTAAACAAAAAATAATTGGTTTTTGGCCCAATCCTGCCTCCTTTGAAGCTGGTGACATCTTGTTCTTTTGACATCCTTGGTGCCGGTCCACGTTGACTGAGAGTGATATGGTGGAGTGATTTGCTCAGTGAGGAGTTGAGGGCTTTTGGCACTTCTCAGGTATCACTCTGGTCTCATGGGTCCCAACTTTAAAGGAACACATGGCATTAACACCTCTCAGAGTCCGGGTGGTGCCTCACAGTAAAGCTGCAATACAGGCTTTGGGTTTGGTCCAGAGCTAGTAAAGGATCTGTGCTTATGTGGGTGTGTGAACAGTGCTGCTGAAGTCAGTGGAGCTGTTTTGACCAATTACTGCTTATCTAATGATGGAAAATTTCAAGTAAGGTTAGGACCTTTTGGATGGACATTCTAGTCAAGTGACTAAGTGCTTTAAATGAAGTGTGTCTTTAATTGCTGAACTGAAAAAAACCACATTAAATTCTTGTAGACTTGATTTCAGTGACTTATCTGTTTCCTTGTTAGCGTACTAATAGATCTACTAGGCAAGATGTGGAGGTACAAACTGGGTCCTACGGATTTTCCCCAGAGAGACAGGTGCCAGGCCCAAACATTCCTCACTGAATGGTTAGACCTTCCTTTGAGAAGCAGCAAGTTGCACATTATGCATGTTCAGTGCTTGCCATTTCCCCCTTTCTCTTTGCCAAAACCCACAAGAAAAAGTGGGCGCAAATGAATGAAATGGCGGTTTCCACACCTCCTTGTCCCGCGCAGACTTCTCTGCACCCACCAAGCCAGTGGGTTCGGATAAAATCCTCTTTACAATCAGTTTGGGATGCTGAGACCTGTCTCTGCAGATGGGATGGTGGAGCAGCACACTCTGCCTGGGCTGCTCAAGTCGAAATGGCATCGAGCACGGGCAGATTGCTGTCACAGGCCCCGTGATTTCCTTTTGTTGTATAACAAGGCATGAGTGATATTGGTTTGGGGTGCTCACAAGCCAAGAAAAAAGAAGGCCAATTTTTCATGAGGAAATTGAAGTGCTGATGCAGAACTAACCCTCACGGTTTGTTGTTATTTAATGAAGAAGCAGTGAGTGGGGGATTTTGGCAAAACTTGGTGTGTAAGTGTAACAATTGCAGTGACATTATTTAGCACACAATGGAGGAACAAAGGTGCTTAAACACTACGATTAAGGACAGTGTTAAGACTCCCAAATAGCATCTGAAAGCAAAAAAAAAATGTGGCTGTGTTATTCTCTAACACCATATAGAAATATATTAACTTAATTCATTTCTTTTCCTGAACCTACAGTAGATTCCTAGAACGGCTCTAGCAATATCACTGGAACTAGCTCCTTTTGGTGATATTAGAGTCTCTGAACATTGCTTTCAGCCTCAGTTTTTTACCTATTTTTCTTCATTGTTAGGCAATGGCAAATGTATATATTACAGTAAAAATGCTTACGTTCATTTCCCATTTATATTTCTGAGAACAATGTCAGATTCTGAAGGCCTCCACAATGCACAGAAGATATATATATCCATGAAATAGCAGGATAACATTGGGAAAGCTGAGCCTTGAGAGTAATTTGCCATAAATTATTTTACCTGGTGTTATAACAACTTCTTAATGTAAAGGATTTTCTGGACTTGTGGTATTTGTACAAGAAGTTCTGCTTTATAAAAGGAAATGAGAAGGGTTGGGAGGTCAAAAATCCTATGTTGCAGCTTTCCTTTAATTTTCCATACGTTTTCAAATATGATTCTAAATATAATGGATATTACGCTGGACAAGCTTGGCTTTGGGAGAGGAGAGCTGTACCATGTTTTGCTAAACCCATCACCATTTCCTGATGGCCACGAGAGCAGCACTTTGCTTCTGCAGACCATGAAGAGAGGATGGGAGACCCAAGAAAGCTCCAAAACGCTGTGTGGGATTACACCAGTCTAGGCAGTAAGCCCTGGTGCCAAGGGTGTAATGTGATACTATAACCGTCTGCTGCCCAAGGCCATTATCCCAGTGGCTCCTGGACACCACTCACCCTCCTCATCATGGCACCAGCATGTCACCATGGTATCTGGAGCACGAGGGGGAGGTGGCAGGAGTGCAAGGGACACAAAAAGGCTCTGGAGTTGTGGAGACCTTCTCCACTTCTATGCTGTTTGCTGCTCAGTACAAAAATGGGTTCCCATTACAGCCTCCATATAATCCAGGCAAGCATAGCTGTTCCAAGGCTGTAATCACCCTGGAATGCCTGAGAATGGGAACAATTGGCCAACTCTCATGGTTTTAATATGCTGTTCACCTAATTTGGTGACTGAAAGTTTCCCATGGTCAACACTTTTTTTTTTTATTGTATTTTACACTTATCTGCAGTGCTTATAAAATTTGGGGTTTTTTTCCCAGTAGGACTGTAGCTCTTTTTAGAGCTACAATTTTTCTTTTACTCCTATGTGTAGAAATATGAAGCTGATCCTCATGGAGACGTCCTCCATCTGTCCCTTTCCCATTAATTGCAATGTGCTGGAAGCCACAGAACTTTCAGGAAAGAAAGATATTCTGATTGCCGAGGAGCAGGTCAGAAGTCAGGAAAAGAAATATGAAATGTAAGATTGAAATCAAGCTTGACAAGGAAATCTGAAGATAAAAAAATGTGGTGGAACAGTGGACAAAAATATCCTATGGACTATGAGGAACAGGAGAGAGAAAAGTATTCCAAGATACTGAACAAGGGTTGGAGGGCAGGAATTGAACATGAGTGGTAGGAAACTTTGGTGGCCTGTGACTGTGGGACTGAGACTGGATCTACAGTAGAAGGTCAGTGGGAATGATATCTCACAGGATCCCATGGGAGAGCAGGAAGTAAATGGAGATTTGCAACACCAGCCGATAGGGATGAATTTTAGGCTGGAAGTAAAGAGGCACGGATGAGATTTATTAAAAGCTAGTAGCTAATGATTTTTGTTCAAGTCATATATGAATTCACTTTTTAGAGGAGGGAAGAGGTTTAAAGGGTAAAATAGTTTCAAACACTGACTAGATCAATAAATATGGGTACTTCAAATACTGGTAATATCTTAACATTTCTCTGTCTGAAGAGCTTTTGAGTTTAAGCTGGTAAATAACATGGATTCCAGCCACTCTGACCACTTCCTGTGGGGATAATCTGCAGGTCAATAAAGAGATAACATTAGTGTCTACTTGCTTCATTATTATGCAGAATTAAAATAAAGCTTGATGCAGTGTTTGATGAGGGCAGGAGTGAGCAAGGCCACAAAAAAGCAACATCACTCCTGTATTACAGGAGTACAACACTTTCCAAGAGAGGGAATGGAGAGAGGGAAGAGGAGAGAGACCAAAGGAAAGTCCCAGAAAGGGGTTAGATATAGATACATGGATAAAATCCAAAAAAGGAGAGTTATAGGAGGTTCTGTGGATAAAATTATAGGAAAATGGCAAAATCTGTTGGAAAAAACTCTTGGACTAAAACATTAGGCTCAGATTCATTTAACCCTGTTAAATGAGTTATTTGGTGATTGTCACATACCTTGAGGTGGTCGCATTTGTCATATCTGCTCAGAGGAACCTTTCTCACCAAAACCCATTCTAGCCTTTTTTCCTTCCTTTTTTGAGTGCTACACATTTCCTTGGAAAAGAGGTATTGTTATCTGTGATTAGAAAAGAGGCTTGCCTGTAGTCCTCAAAACACTTTGCCATGCCCATGATGAATAAGCTGTCTCTTTAACAGTTGTTCTTATAAGTTCTTCTTATCTGCTGGGGCTACTTGTGAAGGCCACTTTGAAATTCCAGCTATGGAGCATCAAGGAGGTATGAGTAGGCAAATTCTGAGATGCTGCATTCAGGTCTTCACTTTTTTAAAGGTGTCACTTCAAGGTGGTGATTATGGTTTTTAGAAGAGGAATAGCTCTGAAAACTAGTTATTTTAGAGTTATTCTGTCATGTCAGCCAACCTGAGCAAAGAGCAGTCTGCTGTCTCCGGGACAGCTTGAAAGGCTCTCTCAGGATTAGTCAGAATTGTGTTCCTTGTCAAACACCAGAGCTGATACCTGCAAGGCATGCAGCAAGATATGTTTAATCATCTTCCTTTCCTTATTTGATCGTCTTTGGTTCTTTTTTTTTTTTTAAATTTTCTTTGCTTTTATAGTCCTGAAACACTCACTTGAGAAACTCTGACAGGTTTGGAATAAAATTAAGAAATTCTGCCTCTCCAATTCTCATCCCAAAAAACACCTGTTAAAGGAAAATAAATCAAGTTATATGCCAGCATTCTCCATTTGTTTCTCATGTTCTGCATCAGGTAATCCATGTAGATATTTCCTTCCACCTGCTTCAAGACCTCATCTTTCTGCATTTTAGCATTTCCCACGTTTCCCATTCTTGAATCATCTCCTCCCTCCTTCCCCGTAGAAAATGAAAGCGAGAAACTGTTGGGTAGAATTGAAATGTGATGGCAAAAATACCCCATGCTTTCATTCTCTTGTTGAAATATTTTCTACTTCCTAAAGACTCTCTAGATTTCCTCTGGCATGCGAGCTTTCAGGATTTCTTTTCCACTCAGTGCATTAACTTTTTTTTGCATGTTATCATTATTTTTACCAGCATGTGTAACACACATTTCCCACTTTACGATGGCAGTAAATACAAATGCAGAAATTACACACTCAGACAAATTAAGAGAAATAAACCCTTGCAGGTCCTGAACCAGCCAGTAATCATTCCTACACATCCTCTATTATATCCCCATGTACCCCCAGTACATTTCCACATCACACAGGTGGAAGTGTGAAGCTGAGGCTCATTTAACAGTATGAATTTTCCCAATGTATCACAATTACAGGAACACCTGTGCTTCATAACTTTCTGCTGATCCACTGTGAAAATTCACAGTGTGTTTAGTAACCAAACCATCAATATGCTTTGTCTCCTACAGCGTGTGGATTGGGATGACGGCTTTAGTTCCTCCTTAAAAAAAACCAACCAAAACCAAAAACCCAACAAACCAAAAACTGATAGGAAATATAGCTGCTGCTCGTGTTGTGGGCTGTGCCCACTCTTCCCCACTATGACAGATCTTTATTGTGGAAGATCTTCAGTCTGCCCTCACTGAAGACTGGCAAACCCCAGCCTGGGAAACTCAGTAAGTTTCTTTTTTTGACTTTCTTTCATTGCCTGAGTATGGCACCAGACCAGTTTGTGTTCATGACTCATTGCTTTCTTGAAAGTGTGTCGAATTCACTGTCACATGAGTCAGGCACCTTCGGCACACTCCATGGGCTCTGCTGGGCTGTCCTCTGGAGCCACCCTAAGCCCGTGCCAAGGGATGGTCTTGGCCCCTTCTTAGTGTGGTTTGTGCCCACTCATTCTGCCCAGCTTGGCTAGGCTAGGCTAATTTCTACCAGCCTACCTAAGTTTCTTCAACTGATGGAAAAAATTAGTTAACGGCAATGTGAGGCAGAGCTATGGTTTTATGCAAAGGACCAAGTAATATCATGGAATGACAATGCTTGATGCACTGCTTGCATAGCAGGAGTTTTGGTGAAAGGTTTTACAGGGCTCTCTGCTGAAAATAACCCCAGCTGCTTTTCTGATCTCTCTTTTAGCCTGTTCTATAAAACATAATTTGCTTTGCGTGTGGTGCTGTGGCCCAAAAGGGAGTCTGAGGCTTGGGAAGCAGGCTTCCACTATGATGTGACCCAACACTGGAGGCACGTGTTTTTTGGTGTTGCAGAGATGCTGCTGAGTGGTTTAAACTGTTGTGGTGATGGGCAGAAGCTGGCTACGCTTCATTAAGGTTTTTAATTGGGGAGATGGAGGTGAAAAAGTTCTGTTTCCTGCTTTGAGTGTAGGTGAAAATGAACGTTGTGATCACATTTAACTGATATTTGCATCCTCTGGGCAATGTGATCCAAGTCCTTGTCCTTCAGTTCCCACACCAAGAGGTTGGCTGAAGATGGCAGATTTCCCATCCATGGAAAACAGACTGTCTGGAAAAGAAAGGAGATAAAATCATGTCTGCTGTTGTCCCAGAGTGGAGCTGGGATGTTTCTGGGAGACTGCATTCTTGGACATGCTCTCAAGCCACTCAGTTTAAAGATGACCTAGATTAATCTCATCAACTTTTAATGAGAGTTGGGGATTTGTGTCTTCTGTGATGTGTCACTCTTGAAAACAAATCTTAGGTTTATGAGTCACTTGAAATTCTGTGATATTGGGTAAAAAAATCCAATCTTCATAGCTGTCACATGTATATTTCCATTCTCTTTGTGAACTGTTACAAGTCTTTGTGCCGTATCTCCATTTTCATTGATGTTTCTTTCAGATAGAAGCCCATCTTCCATGGGCAAGTTCCCATAATACACATTCCCAGTAAGCCAAATTCTGCCTTTCCCACCCTAATCTCAGTGAAGTTTCTATCATTGAGAAGACTGTGGCCTCCTGAGTTATTTTCCTGGATCCTTTCTGGATACTCCATGTGTGGTTTTGTCCTTGAATGAACTCAGAGAAGGAGGTGCCCCTATTTTCCCTTTTCTATGAGGCAGAATAATGCATATGGTGTGACACAGGTGTGTAGAGGGGTCTGCAAATTAATGTGCTTTGAAGTCCTTGGATTAAAATCATATAAGTGAAAAATAGTTGAAACTCATTTTAGTGTCCCAGCAGGTCTGACATTCTTTTCTGCTCCCAGAAAGAGATTTTCTGTCTGCAAATCTCATGTTTCCAGAATTAGATTAGGAGTGTCAGATGTGCATTCTTGGGGCCTTCTGACCCAGATTAACCCTGGACCACAAAAATTTGATTGTGTAGTTGCAAGACCAGAACAAAAATATACCCACCGTGGTATAGGAATATATAGGAGGCTTTTATGGAGGGAAGGTGCTGAAGGTATCTGTAAGGTAAATATAGGGAGACTGTGTGCCACAAGGATAGACACTGTGATCAAGATCAGGAAAAATAATCTGAATTCAGGGTGAAGTCGCTGATTTGAAGATCAGGAGATGTGCAGGTTTTTTTTTTTTTAAATATAAAGCCCCCACCTTTCAATGATGGTACAAGACGATAATAGAAACTCTGTTAAGAAACAGAGGTGCCAAAATGTGTAAAAAGTATTTTATGACATGACTTTCCATTTCCTAAATAGCTAGTGGAAGAAGATGAGGCAATCCAGAAATGAGGATGAAGAGGTATTCCAGGTCTGAGCCATAATCAGACCTGCTGGAGCTAAGAGCCATGACCAGTTGTTTGTGCTGCTTCTTGTCTGTGCTTGGACCTGTGGTTGTAGAGAAGCCAAGGCAGTGGTGGAAGGCAGATTGCAAAACCTGAAGGAAATAATGTCTTATGAGATGTTCAAGAGCAAATATAGTATGAAACAGTGTCTCATAGGTATACTTGTTATGTTCTTGCCATCTGGAAATAAAAACATGCATCTTCACAAGAGAGTTTTGGAGATCCAGCTTTGTTGATTTCTTTCTTAACAAGGGTGGAGTTGTTCCTGAGATCAGGGACCATTTCACTGCTGTGAAATATCTATTTCTGTTAATATGTTTACTGTGCTAAGTAATCAGAACTGGATTCCATCACTACATCACTATTCTAATTTAGGATTTGCATTAAGAATCAGTTTATAAAGCCTTGGAGTTGAAGCTGCAGCTTAATGCTCAGTCAGGATGGTGAACAGTTGGATTCAGCAGTGATTTAATTTGTGTAAAAGGAAGTTGAACCTGAGTGTGATGTGGAAACTGGCTGCTGTTTGGACTGGTTGCTTGTTCATGAAGGCACTCATGTTATTACATGTTCAGAAAGAAGGAAAGAAAGCAAAACAGGAGAACACTTAACGTTCCTAAAGTAGTTCCCTCAAATTTCTCTGCAAACAATGTAAAATAACAACCTAATAATTTTGTATCTTAATCATGTTCAGTAAAGAAGTCCTTTAGATAATTGGCACTGCCTCTGTACTAGGCCAAACTTTCTTTTAAGTTACAAATACTCACAAAAGGTTTACATTATAAGAAGCTGCTTTGGAGATGTGCAGATTTAGTTTGTAAGTACAAAGTGAACATGCAAATTGCCTTATCTTGTGGGATTCACAAACAACCATCATTCAGATTGATTTAATACATAGCTTTTTATCTTTAAAAGTGTTAATTAGAAAATAGGGACAGTTCTCTAAGCACTTAAGAGTAATAAATAGATCAAAACAGCATCCATGCTTCTGTGATGGAACTTCTGAAGACTTTATAAAGGGATTAAACCAATTGTCAAAAAGACCACAGTATACATATTTAATAGTGCTACCAAGCTACAATTACATTTTTAGGACTCTATTTGCTAAGCTTTTAAACACTCATTATACAAAAATAAAAAAAAAGGGAGAGAGAGAAGAGAGAGACAGGGAAAAAAGGGATTTTCAGAACTTTACCACATAACTCGGGCTTGCTGTGCCAGTAAGCTCTGCTCCAGGTCTGGAGTGGCACAGCTGTGTTCAAGACATCCTGGTTTTCATTTAGCATGAGGAGTTGTTCAACCGTGTGAGAAAAGACCTTGTGTAGTTTAGTGGTCTGATTTTGCTCCACTGCAACGTTCAGGGGCAGAGGGGAGATGCTTCTAATGGATACCCTTGACCTACAAGGAGTTAAAACTCACTCTTTTTAAGACTGAGAGATCTGTGTGCATTTAGTCACATCAGTAGTGTGGATGTAACTAATATTTTCCTTCCATTCCAATCATATGTTTGTTCTGTATATTTATTTCTATATATTCCTGTCTTTGCCCAACAAGCTCCCACTGAATGAAATCAAACACACTGATAATAATGAGTTGCAGTCTGACTATTTATCACAGAGGGAACTGCAACTTGTCAAGCAAACAATAAATAAGGCAGATCTCATTAAAAAAATGAGAGAAACAGGTAAGGTCTTGAAATGTACTCAGGAAGTAAATAGTGTGAAGGACTAGAGGAAGAATTAACTTCAGCACTCGAGGTCATCTGCTTCTAAAAGTCTCATCTAAAATATGGGCCTTAAGGGGCTTTCAGGGATTCTGTGGGACCAGTTTCACCCCACGAGAGAACAGCTGTAATACTCCTTTTCCTGCTGCCATTTCCAAGTCATACCTATCAGCAGCATATAAAATGCATTACAGCAAGGAGAGTAAAAATCCTCTTTTGTAGCCTGAGTAATGGTTTTGAACGTCCAGGATTTCTTTTTGCTGCTAATTTCCATATATCTGCATGCAGGTACTCATACACAGTGGTTTCCTGAAGTTGCTTTTATTTGCATAAACCACATGATAAAGTGTTTATAAGAGCTGCATGTTGATGTGGACAACTTCAGAGAGGGAAAAGTCTCGTGAATAATTTCTGTGATGCAGATGGAGGGAGAGTTCTTCCATCTACTATTTGTCATTTCAAAACTTATAGCACCTCAAGAAAATAGATATGACCCTTTATATTTTAATGCAAATATCTAGATATAGAGAATTTGGAAAGAAGTTGCAAATTATTCTGAGAGCAATTAGGAGAATAGTTTATTTCCCAGACTGTAAAGGATATCAAGCATTTCTCATGGAAAGCTGCACGTGTTTGAAGAGTCTCATTGCATTTAAAGCATTTAATATTTTATCAGGATGAAATACTTGTTTAACTTTTATTGCTTGGGAAGTGGCAGAAAGGGAAACAGTGGTTAGAAGTGTTTAGCAGAGATTTGGAAGTGCTCTGAAGGAAACTTCACAACCTCTCAGGTTGTGATCACCCTCCATCATGAGGACTATGAATAAGAATTTCCTAATGTCTGATCTGGACCATCCAAGCTGCACTTTGTGGCCTGTGCCCTTGGTCCTCTTTGCTGCTTCCACAGAGAAGAGTTTGCTCCATCATTTGGGAGCAGTGGTTTGAGCTATGACTGGATTTCCCTCTAGTGTCCTCTTCCATATATGAAACAGGCCCATCATCCCCAAGATGTCCTTTTTGGTCCTGTTCTCCAGGCTTCTAAAGGACTTACCCACCTCTTCTGGACCTTCCGTGTCTGTGGCACATCCCCATCCTGAGCAGAGAGGGGAGGACAACCTCCCTCTCCCTCTTGCTGTGTTCCTCCCTGTGTGGATCACTCTGTGGTTTGTCCAGGGGCTCCTCTCACAAAAGGAAGAAGAAGGGAGAGGACATAGGGTGGGAATTTCTCATTAACTTGATTTTCTGCAGCACTGTGGCCTTGGGGGATGTGCAGTGGGTGAGCACTGGTGGAGCTGAGTGCAAGCACAGGAGAAGGCAGTTGCTGCTGTGAAGAGCTCAGTCTGCACATGTCACAGGAGGCAGCAGATGGCACAGGCTGACGAGACGGTATGAGGAGAGATGAGACAATATTTATAAACATGATAGACAGCAGTCTCAGTACATGAGTAGCCAAGACATTGTCAAGGTTTTTTTTTCAGGCATTGCAGGAGGGATTTTGGAGCTGAGCTGAGCAGAGAAGCGATTTTGCAGCTGCTTGCAGGAGGATGGTCCCAGGTATGAAAGGGAATGGAGGTGCTCAAGATAAAGCAGAAATTTCATTCAGATTTGAGTAATAAAGGATATTTATCAAGGTGGAGCTTGATAAAGTTCTGGTTTGGATTAGAGGATTGCTGGGAATGGCAGGAGGTTGGCTTCAGGAAACCAACAGGTCCAGTTTTGGAGAATCTCAAGGGACTTTTGGTGTGTTTGAGAGTGGAGAAATGTGAGCAGGAGAGAGAAAGCACCATGGAGCAATAGTTCCTCACTCAGAATCAGCCACAGTAGAGTAGCAGTCATGCCCTGGGCTCTCTCACCACTGCAGGGTCCAGCCCTTCTGGACAGAGTTTTTATCACCATTTCTGCCTTGTCAAATGTACAACACACTGGTACTTTCACCCATGTAAAAATGCAGTGTCTGTTGTACCGTGTTCTGTGTGTTCATGTTCAGTGGAGTGGATTAGCTTGTGGAAACCTGCATCCTAATTCTGATGTAAATGTAAATGTGTTCTGGGTATTATGTAGCTCTGACTTTGAAGCTCTCTAATGTTTATTTCAAAGTAATAATAGCCTCAATAATGTTCAAAGAGCTGTTTGGTTTGGATATAAAATATATATTACATAAACCAGTTTTGTAGTCATCAGTATATCTAAATTTTTTCAACTGTTATGTCTGGACTTCATTTTCTTGAGCTTTCTTTATCTCAGTTCCTGATCATTGCTTTCTTTGCCAACCTGAAGCTTTGTTTTCTTTCACGTTTGTGGCCTCCATTCATTGCACAGAAGTGGAAGTAAAGTTTCAATATTATTTTTTTGTCTTGGAGAAAAAAATGCAGATGGTAGCAGAAAGATGATGGGGGGGGGGGAAAGGATCTTTTACAGGTATGAGTTAGTTTTCCTGACTTAGCATGTTATGTTTCTATCACATCAACATGTGACCTAAGATGATGTATCAGAAGCTAAAAATGACTCATGAAAATAGAAATGTTAGGATATCCTGGAAAGCTAGCTATCTGCACATTCATAACATCAACATTTGTAGCACAAATTCCCTCTTCCACAAAGTCTGTTTTTAATAAGATGAATCAATTCCGTCCCACTTCTAAGGGCAGAAGTTGCTTGTTCCTATTACTAGTCAACAACTCAACACCATTTTCACTAACACTGTAGAAGGAGAGAAACCTAGCACATTCTAATGAAAAGTGAACAATTGTTTGGAAACTTGATAATGTGCTATAATGCATTAGCTGAAGAGTGGGCAGAAGCTGTGTTAAGAGAATTGACCTTTACATGCAACATGTTTGGAGAGATAGGGAGGAAGGAATACATCACTCACTAAGTAGAACAAGAAGCAGAACACAAAAAGGTGGGATAGGAATTTTGACGAAAAGGATGAGATTAAATTATTTTGGTAAGTTTTCAGATAAGAAACACCTACCTCTGGAAGCATTTTATAACCAGATCATTAAGCAATCCTCCCACGATAGATACTTCATATAATAGTGTTTTATTGTCTGCATTTGTCTAAGTATCAGAATACCAGTAACGTTTCACAGTTACATAATGCTTTTTTGCTTTTAATCTCACAATAAATAAGAGGTGAGTGAATACTACAGCACTCTCCACTGACTTCAGAGGGCTTTGAGTTTCCTATCACTCCTTTTCACAAATCTCCTTTATTCCTTTGCCCTTGTCTTCAGATGCTTTGTCCAGCCTTAAACCAGTCAGAACAAATGACATCATAGATAGCAAAGACCACTGAATAACACTAAGTGATAGTTAAATTTATCAATAAACCTTTCTAAGCTCCTTGGTCACCCAGGAAACTGAAAAATGGGCAGTAGAGGTGACCTAGGTAATTTCAGAACTGGAGTTTTGTTTAATTGATGCAACTGCAGAAATTAGTAATACAGCCATTAGGCTTGTTAACTTTCATATCTAATGCAGTTAAATATAACATATATCCTGTTATTTTCAGCTTCCAGTTTGTCACGTGTTCTTGTGCTAGAAATGCATTTCCTGCACAGTAGTTGTGGCTGGGGGGAGCTGTTGGTGTTGATGCTCAGGTGTTTGGCATGAGGAATGGAGGGTGTGCCTGAACTTTGGCTTGGACTTCCTTGCCTGATGTCCCATGCATCAGGACTTCCTTGCCTGATGCCCCCTTTGCTGTGTCCAGAACTAGAACTCAGAGGACTCACAAGGAACCAGCTGAATCACAGCTCAAGAGCTGATGGCTAGGGTGTGATCAGCTTCACAAGCATGCTGGAATAGCAGGATGGCTTTTTCTCATTCCTAAATCCACTGGGATGTGGAGATGCAGCTGGGATCTATCATTGCCTTGGTTGAGGGTTCAGCAACGCATTCAGCCAAGCATTTCAACCAGGAAGCAAATAGTTGGGAATGCTGATATCCACTTTATTGTTTCAGTGTTTCAGAGTTGATATCAAGGAAGATAAATGTGCCATTTCCCCCTACAATCTGCCAAGCCATCCCTTTTTTGCAAGACAATGAGGACAGCCCTTTTTCATATCTACACCACTAGCAGGGTCTGCAGTTCAATGCTTTTAGGAGAAGTGAAGTTTCTAATTTATAATCCTCCTCCAAGCTTCCACAGCAAATTCCAGGGTTACAGAACTGCAGAATTCACAGGGGCCCACACAGTTTTAGGTCACTTAGTTCAGGAAGCATTTAAATCTCCACAGAGTGTGGATAGCCATAGGGCCATATACAGTTACATTTCACTATGCCTCCGTGCCTGATTTTTGGTTACATGAGTTCTTCCTGCATGGGAGAATATGACTTTTTTGGGTCTATTCAAACCTGAAATGCAGGGAAGGTGAACAAAAAAGCTAAAGAAATTGTGCAATCCTCCCTAAAGTGAAACTGCTGCTGAATGCCTGTGGCCAAAACAGCCTTCTCCTTCCAGTTCATCAAGGACAACCTGTCCTAGCGCCATGCCAACATTTCTTGCTTTCCTTCACATCTCTTGGGAAAGCCCCATAAGCAGTGACCTTGTGACTAAATGCCTGCCAGATCTGCTTTCTGGCAAAAACAGCTGCTACTCTTGGCACGTTCAAATGCCTGTTCAAATTTTAGGAACTCCTCTATGAGGTGTTCATTTTATTTCCCTTCAACAAGAAAGCATTTCTCTAATACAGAGAAAGACTATGGACCATGGAATTGTGAAGTATTCCTGGAGACACTGGTGGGAATGAGCTGCTTTTTCAGCATGGGCTGTTGTTCTCCATGCCTTCCTGATCAGTGAAATTTTCTTTTAAAGGTGACATTATTTTAAGGTGACACCAGGAATTAATTCATTGCAGTTAAAAATGCATTTGGAAATTAAGGGTTGTATATCTGTAAAGCTCTGCATTTACTCCATCCTTTTGGCTACCAGCTTATGTTCTCAAGGTCTGGGAGTATTAAGGGCCAAATATGAAAGTCTGTGTTTAGAATACTCAGTATTGTAAATGGACAATTAATGAGATTTTCAAAACTGTTAATGCAGGTGTAATATTCTGTACTGGTGTGATTCTCACATTAGGAGTGTTTAATTTGTAGTTTGTGGTGTTTTTGGATAGTTCACAATACCAAGCAAAGCTTGTTAGCCCCTGCCTGGGACATCCTGTTTGGATTTCTATTATTTGCTTCCTGGCAGTGAGTGATGTGAAAACCACTGTTGGTGCCATACTGGCACATAACTGCACTGGAAAACACAGCCCCAGTTTCTTGAAATTTAATTTGGGAGTTTTCATTAAGTCACTTTTATAAGAGACAACTTCGAGTGTGTGTGAACACACCTCAGACCCTGCCTTGCACCTGGCTGGCTGGGACTTGGGAAGGAGCAAAATTCACCAGTCCATCCCATGAAATGGGATCAGCAGGCAGCAAACACCAAGATATTCACAGCATAGGTTCTGATAAAGTGTCCCTGGGTTGGCAGGTGAGCTTTAAAGATGGATGAATCTCCCACATCCAGGCGCAGGTGCTTGCAGGTGACAGGTTTTTACCCCTGTGTCAGCACAGAGATTTTTCTATATAGAGCATGGGCAACTCCTTCCTTGCACCTGCAGATGTAAAAATCAGATTTGTTTTTCCAGAACATGATCTATAAATTACATAACTGATTTAAAACTACAGAAATGATGAAACAGAAATTCCACAGAATAAAAAAAAAAAATTGGGACCAGAAAGTTGATCTAAGAACTAATGTCCAACATTACAAAGTTTTTTTTTTTTTTACATACTTAAATGTCTGAGTTTTCTGTTCTGGATGAATGTTTAAACAGTAGAGACAGCTGTTGAGGAATGTTATGACTGGTGTGGGCCAGCAATGAACATGCCTTTGGTATTAGTATTATTTAACATAATGTAATTGCATTAATGCTGGCTAAGTGTATTCCTGTTGAAAACTTGTATTGATTGTTAAGAGTGAAGCTGCAGCCTTTTAACACCAACTGTTGATGCATTGTCTGTGGAAGCTCAGAGTCTTAGGGGCAAGGGTAATTTATACTTGCCAAATCACTTAGAGAAAATTCCAAGTATATTCAAATTTGCATATTCAGAAATATAGAGGGTAATTAGGGATAGGCTCAATATTTGTTCCTTTCTCTCTTTTAAATAACAAACTTGGAATGAACTGTCTAGCTTGATGTTTTCTAATTGGAAGCAAATAATGAAGAGAAGCTCAGTCCCCCTCAAGCCATGATAAAACACTTTATGATCTCATAACACCTCAAATTTGAGCAGGAAAAAACCCCAAACCCCTAAGTCTCATACTGGTTCACAACCTCACAAAAAGTTCCCCAACTGTGTTTCTAAGTCAATAAAGGGAAAGTTACTTCTGAAGAAGCCCTGTCAAATTTAGCAGAATGAAACCTATAGGATGGTGTTGATATTAATGAGATTCTGTTTCTCTAAAGGTACGCAGGAATCTCACAGTATGAAAGTTAACTGAGTTGAATTTAACAGATTTTTTTATAAGTGTTTAGAAAAAATAAACAATAAGATATGCATACCATGCCAGCAAATAAAAATTAGGACAATAAAGTTTATTTAAATATTTGATATTCAATGTCAAAGCTTATAAATTAATTTTTAAAATATATGAATATTTGAGTGGCTTTTGCAGAACCATTCAGATTCTTCATCACTTGAGAAACTCTACATACCTGTGTTGCGTTAGTGAAATAATGTGAAAGTGCAGTTTATCAGTGCCTTGCCTTGAATCCTGTAACCTGAGAGATTTTCCACTAAAAGCAAGGAAGGAATAAAAAAGTAGAATTGCTGTAATGTCCTTGTGCTGTATGCTCTGGCACTGCTGTTTCTCTCACTCTTATCTGCCTTTATTCTGGGAGACCCATAAGATTCACCTCTGAATGTGTAGAATAATGGTTTATTTTTTATGCTTTCTCTGGTTTCATTAATTTGTGGATTAACCGAGGAGGAGAAGCAATTGCACTCCTACCCCCTTCAAGTGACATTTGGTTCCTTCTATTTTTCCTCATTTCCCTAATATTTGCTGTTCTTTATACTTTCCTCCTCTTGCCTTTTCTTTTCTCATTTCTCAGCCTCTTCTTCTCTCCCAGGACTGCATTTTGACACTCTTAAGCAGTGAATTGGTCTTTGCTTACTGTAGTATTCACATCAATCTTGTGCTCGTGGCTCTGGCCTTTATTCCTCATTCCATAATAGTTTCCCTTCACCCCCCACCTCTTCTCTCTTATCTGTCTTGTAGGAGAATAATGTCTTTCAAAACTTTAGTGAGTGGGAATAGCAGTGTCTGTGAATATTTATTTGCTGTATAAATACTCCAAAGCTTATTCTTCATCATGGCCACCCACGTTGCTGCATGTTCCCAGAGCATCTCATGTTGTTTTTCTGTGCAATGAAACCTCACATGTTTTGCTAATTTGAGAAAGATATGCTCAGGTTGTTGACATTTTCGTCTGCCTTTTGTAAAAATGAAAAATGAAAAAATGAGTGGCCTCCGATGCCACTTAAAGGTAGGAGGAGAGAAATTCTCTCCTTGAGAGAATTGGATGTTGGATTCTGATTTCTCTTGCCCAAATTGCAAAAATCTTTCACGACCTCTGTGTTGGCTATGCTTTTGCACCGGGATGGAAGATGTTTGTTCCCTGGACTGGCTCTGCTCTGGCACACACTTTAAGTGGATCTCTGAGAGGTCCTTCTTAGAGGATTTCCAGGAAGCAGCCTTGCTGATGGACTGCACCCCCCACTTAGGGACAAGGGGTTTTTTAGCTTTCACACTTTGTAGCCTTTCCATGTGATGTAAAGGGTCTGCAGTGAGACTGAGAAACTTACCAGTAACTTTATCTGCCTTGGCCTTGCTCCGCAGAAGTACATGTGCACAAACTCCTCTTGAAGCATGTGAGGATTGGGAAATTCAGTGAGACTATTCCTAGGCTTAAAATTAAGCTTGCTATACTTAAGGGCTACAGTGATGCTTTACATCTGGCTTTCAGCCAGCATCCTGAATATTGCTCATTGATCCTATTGCTGGAAACCAGCCACTAAAATGATTTATTTATTTATTTTTAAATTGGATTTCCTAAAAAGACACTGGGAAACCCATTCAAAATAGCATCCAGTCAGTCGACACGTTGGTGTCTGCTTTGCACAAATGAACTCCTACGTTTAATTCGGTCTTGTCAGGACACAGTGTCTCCAGAAACCTGAAGTTTAATAGAAATGAAGTAATTTTGTTGGTGTAACTGTGAGTAGGAAGTTATCATCAATCTCATCTTCTTCGAGCATAACTTACAAGGTCTTTCTAATCTGATCAGCTTTCTTGAACACAGTATGTTGATGACTTGCTTCAAGTCATTCATGTGGAGATATTGTACCTACTACACGTGATAAAACAATATAAGGCAGATCAACTGCTTATAATCTAATTAGTTTGGTCTTTTCATTTACAGTTATGCCCTGAGTACAGCTGTGCAAAACTCACATAATTTGTTTCACAGAATTTTACACATTTTTCTTCTTGTTTTGTTTAGCTTTATAACTCTGAGATTTCAGCTTCATTTGCAGCTTCAGTGAAATTGCCAGTCCCACCTCCAAAGCATAAGAAATCAGATACAGGGTGTTTTTGCTAAGTCTGAACTATTTTCAGGGAGTAAATGAAACCATTTAAAGTCAAAACTTAGAGTAGATTCTTTGCTGCAAGATTTCATGAGAAAATGCCAAGTGGCTCCAGTTTCACTCCAGATGTTACAGGTACTTTTGTTTGGGAATGGAACTGATTCAAAACCGTGGGATCAGGGTTTTTCATGAGCTGCCACTAGTTCAGTACTACCCATACATTGCAGATTAAGAGTGGTAAATCAAGTAATTTCTTGATTCAAGTATTCAACTGAGCCTCTGCTCAGTTCATCCATTGAACCCCAGTGTAAGAGTAGTCCGTGTCCTTATGTTTTCCTTTGGATTTAGGGATTTGAAAACATTAAAAATATTTATATGTATTTTGTAATTTTTATTACTTGCATAGATCTTAGTCTGAAGTCATATCAATGCATGACCATATCTTCAGCTTGAAATATGGAGGATTTCTGCAGTGGAGACTCTAGGAAAGACAATCAGCTTTCTGGTATGAATATCCTTCGGAAAACACTTTGTATAAATCAAAAAAATACCTTTTACGGAGACATTCCTCTTTGGAAGACTCCAAGTGCACAAACCCTTCTCAGTTGCTTTGTTTTTTCACAAGCAAGTGGGTCCAGAAGACAGAAGTACCAAATTCTCTCTGCACACAGGACAATGTCAGAGTGCACTTCTGCATCATTTCTGAGCTAAATCTAATCCACTCCAGTTGATTTATTTAAGTTTTACATAGATAAAAATAGAAAATACTATTAATTTTTAGCAAATCTCTTTATATGTAAATGAGTGACTGGAAGATAGGGTCTAAATTTCTTGCTGGAGTACATGAAGGATGGATTTGTTCATCATGTTTCCATCCATCTTTGGCAGGGAATACTTTGGCTAAATTTAAAGGGTAATAAGAGGGTTGTGGCAGAATAAATTGTTTTACTTAGATTTCAGATGTGAAAGTGGGTATTTTACAATCCATGTATTTATATCTGATGCTTGAATAACATAGCTTGTATTACTCTTACCATTCCCTGAAGTGAATGCTTTGAAAATAGTATGCTGGCAAATAATTCCCTTTTTCTCCTTCTTTCTTTTTACCTTGTCCTCTCTGTAGCTGCCTCATGTGTAACAAGGAGAACTAGAGAACTGCCAAGGCTTGCATAAACCATGTTTATTGCTTTTTGGTTTAATTTCTTAGGAAAGCAGGAAGTAATTTTTAAAACAGATATTATGGTCAGTAGATGTGTTTTATTGGATAACACCAACATTAAGAAATGGAGATTTGAGAGTCTCAAATTACAATGCCTTTACTATTTTTTAATGTATTGGTGCTGGTGGTGGATTGCATTAACACTGTCAATATAATTTACTTAGCATTTGTTGAACGTTTGCTTTAGCTGTTAGCATCAGAACAGGAATGTGTAAATTTTCTTTGCACTAGCAACAACCCTTGTTGCTATTGCAATGTATTGATTTGATTTCTGGAGCTTACCTGCTTTGCTGGAAGAACTCTGAATTTTCCCTCTTCCATGGCCTTAGTCATATTCATAGGCTTTATGGTGACTCCTAATCCAGCAGTGGGCTGAACAACTTATTCTTTTATTCAAGTCCTATATTCTACTTGTTGTCTTTTCTGGCAGTAATTTGTTGAAATCTTGCAGTTAGGTTGTATGTAACCTTTAATTCAGCCTTCTTTAGTACTTTTCTTTGCCAATAAGCAGTTCTGATATTTTCTGTATGACTCATACCCCTATAGAAAAACAAAATTATTTCCCCTGTACTTCAAAGCTCTCATTGACACCTGAGTTACACACACTGCGTAACCTTCAACTTTCACTTCACAGGCTAGAATAAAACAGGTTTTTGGGTGTTATTAGCATTATTATGGCTACAAAGACATATATAAGTGAATCCTTACAGGCTACACTTGCCTTTCTCCCCCTCTTTCCCTTTTGCTCCTTCTCTGTGTTTCACTGCCTGTTTATTCCCTGTCATAGAATCCCATCAGGGTAAATCAATCATGTCACTTTTAGTTTAAGTAATAAAGGCATCTCCTTATCCTCCCCTAGTACATTTGGTAGTGGACTAATTTAATACTCTGATTGCACTCAGTAAGCAATTTTATTTTCATATTGAGGTGCAGTGTGTGTGTGTGTGTCTGTGTAAGAATATAACTGCAGAAGTTTTGGCCTGCCTGGGTCAGGACACAGCTGAATAATGGAAAGGTATCTGCTGCACAACATGCTTCTGAAAATCAGTGTGTAATGCTCTATTGGCAAATGTGTTTTGCAGTTTTGGGCAGGACTTTCCAGCCTGCATGGTTCCCTGTATGAAAAGGGGAGGCTCAGGCGGCAGGTTTGGGTTATCTGACCCTTTTTCAGATGTCTTTTGTTTCATTTTTCCAAGCAACTGCTCCAATTTCCTTTGAATTTCAGTACTGCCATAGACTGGGACGGTCCAAGGCTGGAACAACATCCAGCAATTAAAAAATTGCAAACTAATACAAAGTTTTTTTTGGAAAAAATAGATATGCAGGCAGCCAGTGGGACTTTGCTGCACACATTGGGACCACTTTATCTGGCCTGAAATACAGTATGAATTGAAAACAAAACCATTGTGCTTTTGATTAACTGCAGTACAGACCCTCTCATTTTGAGACCAAACTGCTGCAGAGATGAGCCCTTACACAAATGTTGACCCATTGTGTGGCTGTTTAACCCCTCCCCAAGTTCTCTGTCGATTCATAGCTTCCATTCAGCAAATGGCTAATGGGGTTGATAAAGCATGGAAGCAGAGCTGTGGTGTTTTAATCAGTCTCCAAAGCTGTTCATTGGGAGCATGTACCAGATCTGGAGAGACTGTTGATATATTTAGAGCCAGTCAAAAACTGCAAGAAAAATGTCATGTCTATTTGCTCAGATTTTTAAATGAATTTATTTTGGCTGTAGTTTCGCTTCTTTTATATGCCATGGAGAGTCACAGATCCTGGCTGGCTCTGCAGTAAGTTAACCTAGTCTGTAATTGTCATTTTGCCATGAGAACCTGCAAGCCAAGTCACGAGCCTGCCTGGAAGGTGCAGAGTGCTAAAATAAACTCCCATGCTGAAGTTCACAGGCTGTAACATTCACTGTGCACTGCCCACATACCTGAACCTGCCCTGTGAACAGAATCCCTTTGCTTTTCCTACTGGGAATCCAGCAGTGGGAATCCAACATCTCACCCATCTACTTGGGCGAAAGATTGCAGCCAGAGTGGCACAGAGTAGATGGATTTCTGGTTTGTCCTCTCTCTCATTGGCTTGGATAAATATGTGATGAAGGTGCATCCATGAGAACGTGTTTGTAAACATGAAATTGGTATTCGGTCTCTTCCCTTTTTAGCCATAGGTGTCCATTACAAAGATGAGCTAAGGGGAAGATTTTTTGCATCCTGTGTTGCTTGTCACAAGGTATCTACAAATCCATGATTCTTCTCATTTTAAAACATGGCCAATCACACAGAAAAGGAATATACTCTAGTCATAGAATGGTTAGGGTTGGGGGGCACCTTATAGACAGCCAGTTGTTTAATTCCATATTGTTTGATTATCATTGAAGCCACTAAATAAGTTACCTTTTGAACAAGTTGCCTTCAGCCACCTGACAGCAGTTTGCATGTTAGTCTAGGCAATTTTATTGCAATTCCTCAAAAGTTACCTGCAATAATGTGCCAAATTTAACTCAAAAGGAAGGGCTGGCATGGTGGTGTGCCTCCCCATGCACTGTCCAGCTCCTGAGAAAGGAAGATTTTGGCTGAGCAACTGCAACCACCCCACAGATGTGGAGATGTATCCCCTGGACCCTGCCCTGAGGCAGCATTAGTGAAGTGAAAATGGTTAAATACTCAAAAATGACTTACCTTGACTCTTGCTGCTTTGGTTGTCATGTCATACTCTGTGTATCCTCCACCCTCAGTAGCATGAAACAGAAATTTCTTTAAGGTTAGTGAATTCTACTGAGGATAAAAATTATGTCAGAAACTGTTATTCCTTAATTTGAACTTTGAGTTTCTTGGTCTTGATTAGGATTTTTTTAATGTTTGTTGGTTTATAAATTTGAGCTGTAGAGTCACAGAAGTCATGATGTTACTAACCCATTTATCTTGAATTTGTCTACTGAAGTCAATGTTGATTTCAGTATGAATCCATTCAAATATGCAACCTAGTAAATAGCTTTGGTTGTTTCTTTTAAATATTCTTCAAAGTCCTTCAATTTCAGATCTCAAAAATGA
>VWZV01008318.1:247470-290941 GCA_013397155.1 Irena cyanogastra
CTTTTTGAAGTCATTTTTGAGTTTCCAGTCCTGGTGACTGTGACCTCAAAACTGAAAGCTATAAAAATGGTCCCAGTTTCAGCTCAATGGGAGTTTCTTGAAGGTTCCCTGTTCACCTGGACTTGCACATGTAGTAAATTGCCCATCTTGGTGCTTCGCAGTGTTTTCCCAGGAACCATGTATTTTTTGGGTCACTCAGAGCTCTGCAAAGCACATATGCCCCTCCTAAGCAAAGGAGTCTCCTCCTTCCTGCTGGAAAGATCACACTTCGACTGTTTCAGTGTACAGAGACTTATAAAAAAATTAAATACCAATGGTAAAACCAGACCCATTAAGGAGAACAGGTAATGATGATGTAAAAATGTCACTAACAAAGGCGTGGGATGGTGAGGGGTAGCGAGAGGAACTTAAACTATGAAATGGAGGGGAAAAAATGGATGTACCATATTTTAAAGGAGCTTTAAACCCTGCTGCACAGCACTGGAATTGATCGTGTCTGCTCCAACATGCAGATAGAGGAGTTGTTACTGTACATCATGACTTCAGAAAAGAATATTCACTAAAATGGATTATTTTTCATGTATAGGATGAGGAAATGTTCCCCAGGATGTTGAAAGGTTGAGCCAAGCTCTGTGATCCTGCTTTCTCTGCAGTCTCTGAGTGCATCCCCAGTGTCCCAAAGATAGAGTTGGATTTTTACAGGAGATTGGTTCAATTCCTTGAAGAGGACTCAGGTCAGGTTTGCTGGATCATTCTCTTGGGGACAGGCCAGCTGCATGAGCTTGGCAGTCTTTAACAACAAAATCCTGAAGAAAGGGATATAATTTAGTACTAAATTTTCTTCATTTAATACCAAATGATGATATCAAGAACAAAGCTAGTCAAAACAAAGGACAAGAAGAAAAATAAAAATAACATTGCAATACTGATTGTGCATCAGTACTGACAGCATAGATACTAAACAAAGGTTGGGAGTGCTGGTTTGATTTATTTGTTAGTATTAAAGCTTGGTGGAAGCATCAGAGGAATAGGACATTGATATCATTAGTTATAACCTATTTGTAAAGGAGGAGAGGCATTGTTTTCATTCCTGCTGGGGCTTGTCAGGCAGCTTGGCTGTTGGAAATTGGGATTGATGGCAGAAATACAGGCTTATGGGCTTGAGGTACTGGGTGTTTGTGGGTGTCCATCCCTATGGCTAAGCGGCCACAGTGGGAATCCAAGATTTGCTTTGAGGAGCCTGAAAGGTGCCCCTGGATCTCTCTGGAAAATTGTTCCTCAAGGAATGGGATAGAATTTTTTTCATTTGCTCTTTTCCTTCCATTTCCTGTATTTTATACTTATTTTGGTCAATAAAGAAATGCTCATTTATGCTTTGCACCATTCTCCAGAAAACACATTTCTTTGTGCAGCCTTCCCAAAAACAACAGAAATAATCTGACTTAACTATAAAAGATTTTATCTTTTTTTTTTTCTTCTTCTGCCTTTCCTACTAAGCTCCTCTGCAAAACAGCTAGAAATTTTCATTTTCAAAACATTAGTACAGCAAATTGCCATCTTTCTGTGCACGGCATTCTCTATGTACTCATCATCTGAATGATTCCGGATCACTCTCCGGCAGCGTGAATCACAGCATGCCCTCATGCCTGCCTCTTTTTCAATTATATCTAAGAGGAAGACTGCTGGAGACCCATTTTTTCATCTTGCACAGGACCCCAAAAGTGCCAGATCTCATTTCAATATAATATTATGACAGCATGATAAAATGGATGTTAACAGGACACTGACTAATATGATCCGTAGAGAAATGATAGAACAATACAATATTGGGCAGATTGTATTACTAATGTGCATTTTATGGACACAAAATTGCCTTTATAAATAGGGTTCTAAGATTTAATCCTTACATCCTACAATCCTGCTTAGTGTTCTAAGACATTCTGCACCACTGCTGAATTTTTTTGCGTTCTTAAATGAAATATACGTCTTTATTTTAGCACAGAGCTGCCTATATCACTCCCAATTTACTAATGAAACTTGGCATTCAAATGACTCATCAGCACGTACTGCAAGGCATAAAAATAGATTAATGTGGCATACGTTTCTTTACCCATAAAAAACGCACCTTCATATGATCTCGGCGCTGTCTTATTCTACAGAAAGTATGTCATTTCCTTCCCCTAGCAGGTCGAGTTAAAAATGAGCTAAATGTGTGAGAAGGCCATTACTGCACTAATGAAAAGCTCGATACCGTTTGAATTTTTCATCACAGGATATTTGTTCTGTAGCACACAACACTAATATTTACTGTCACCGATGCGGTGTGCGCGGTAATTAAGTTACAGTCATCAACGGGGTGGGTGTTAAGCAAAGATGTTCCTGTGTGAGCTGGGATCTCTTTCACAAGCATTTCACAGAGTCATGGGGTCACAGAATGGTTTGGGGTGGAAAGGATCTTAAAGCTTGTTTTCACCCTCTTTCCATGGGCAGGGACATCTCCCACTATCCCAGGTTGCTCCAAGTGCTGTACAACCTGGCCTGGAACGTTTCCAGGGATGGGGCAGCCACAGTTTCTTTGGGAAACCTGTGCCAGGGCCTCGCAACCCTCACAGGGAAGAATTTCTTCCCAATATCTAACCTAACATGAGACAGTGCTTGAAGCATTTGTGGGTTTGGTTGATGAAGAGGAGAGGAAAAAGGGTTAAAAAGGATTTTGACATCTGATCTATGCTCTGTATCAGTCTCTCCATGTGCTACTCAGACCAGAATGTTGGTAAAAGCCACCTCAGGGCCTTCCTGGCTAAACAGTAAGACTGTGTAAAAGGAATCAGTACCACGGTGACTAGATTTTTTCTATAGGATGGATCAAGGTTGAAAAATTATGCACTTGCCAAAATGGCTATTTGGATCATGGACACTGATCTCACCTGCATCATCTGCTGTGGCAGGATGGTGCTGAGGGGTCTCTTGTTTTTTCACGGGGTGTCTGGCTTCCTCCCTTTCTCTCTCATCTCTTCCCTTATTAACTTCAGGAGGATATCATGTGAAATTAATAAAATCATTGTAGGAACAGATGGAATTCTGGCTATAGCAGCAACATAGCATGAGCTTCAAGAGCAGGAATAGCTTTTTCATCAAGCTATTTCATAAGGTTTTCAGTAGACTTCTTTCCATGAGCACAGTCTCTTTGGAGAGTATGAGAAAATGTGAAATGTTCCAAATTTCCCAAGTGATCCAGCTTTTCCTGCCGAACTGTCTATCCATTTTGACACAGTCCTCCCATGCTCCTTGTCCTCCCACCACTTGGTGACACCTGCAGCATCTGGGCTCGTTTTGTCACAGTCTGGCCACGGGTTCCTGGAGATAATCCTGAGACACATCTGCTACTGAGCACGTGTACCTCTGATTTCACAGCAATGCAAGGTGTAGCTTTAAATAAGTAAATCAGTCTCACCCAGAGCTGTCTAAACTTCAGGAACCTCTGGCATATTTGTGTTCAGATGAACTTTTTGACAAATCCCACAACTTCCTCACCATTAGGTGAGCACAGAAAGTCCTGAACCTGACTGAGAGTCATCTATCCCCTGCACTTCTGGAGTCAGCCAGTCCAAAGGGAGCAGTTTCCCACAGCACAATGATTTGCCTCCCCACCACATTATGCTTGGCAAGTGGCCTGAGACAGATGCACACTTGCTTCTTAATTAGACAGCTTTTTCCTTTCTATCCAGTGAGTTTTCCTGGTTTCTTTCACTGGAGAGTGTCCATAGGAAAGGCAAGAAGCACTGCTTGTGACCCCTGCAGCCTTGCAAAGTGCACTTGTGTAAGGCAGAAAAAGGCGTCCCAAGCTGATATGCAAATGACAGATTCCTTCTGCAATTGGGCATGTTTGGGGTCAAATGTTCCAATTCTTCTATGAATGAATCCCCAACCATACAGGTAGGAAAAGAATTAAAACAGGTTTTGGCCTTCACAGGGTCAAATCTAATCTGGGTAGAAACTATTTGGGATACAAAGCAATTAAAGCCTTATGTGAGTAAATAGGAATTTCTGCATACTGGAAAAGTTTTCTAGTGCCTGTAGACCCTTTGGCCATGGATCTCAAGGTTCACCTCTGTTCACTGCTTGCTCCAAAGCAATGTTTTCCTAGCAAGTACCTACTGATAATCTTAGGGATAAATGGTGTTGTTTCTGAGGTGGAGCCCTCCTCTTTCTCAGCCTCTAAGAACATCACAGATTTCTCTAGCAGCATCTATTTCCATGATATTTTCCATCTGTTTGTACAGGTAGGCTACCCAAAAAACAAAATATAAGTGTTGTTTTATAATAGGCCAGGTCATGTACGTTGGCAGAAAATGGAAGAGGAAAATTACTTTAGGGGCTTTTTCCCTTCATAGAATAGAATCATAGGATGGTTTGGGTTGGAAGGGATCTTAAAGATCTTATTGTTCCAACACCCCATGCCTTAATTCATCCCATGCCCCTCTTTCCCCCTGTCGTATTTGCCTAGCTTTATGAAAGCCATTTGGGATGAAAAACTAGTTTACTGAGGGCCTGTACTGTAGGAACAGCATTTCCAGAGAGGTCTCAATTATCTGAAACACAGGCTCTGTGTGAGGGGAAAATATGTCATGGTAAAGAGAGTAAATAAAGAGGGTAAAGTGCCTCTGGAGGGTGACCATTCCCTGGACCTAATCACTTGATATGGGCCAGACCTGAGGGTCTGGACACACGCTCCTGTTGAAGGTACCTAGAGGAGCAAAGATTCATTTGTCTCTTTTATCCATTCCTGAGGCATCTACTTGACAAAACAAGACTGACTTAAATCAGGAAAAATATTAGTTTGCTGTGTCAGAGTTGCTATGTTTCTTCCAGAAAGTGGTCAAAAAAGTGGTGCCTGTCCTCCCTCTCCTTTCTTACACCATGTCCTGCAGTCTCAGACAATGGGTAACATCTTTTTCAGCCTGTGCTGAGTCTGCTGAAGCCACTTAAAAGAGCCACCTTTTCAATCCATTAGCTGGAGCTGAGATGTACCCCATGATAAACTCTGGAGAAGCAGGGGGGTTTTTTCCCCCATGCCATCAGTGTCCTGATGTAAGAAATACACCCAGGACAGGAGAACGCAGACCCAGAAAATGCACCAGCTCTCAATTTATCCTCCTGTGTTTCAGGGAGGGTGTTAAATTGTCCAGTCAAGGAAATGTTTTGATTTTCAAACTCATTTCTTTTTATTTTATTCCCACCCCCCTCCTCCCTTTGTTTTGGGAAATGAGAAAAATATATAAGAGCAAGTTATTAATAAAACATCTATTATGCCCATGGGACAGAGGTCCTTCCGTATTGTTCAGATGGCATGTTTATTGTTGACATCTCTCTTTTCTCTGAGTATGCACAGAACCCTGAAATCCTTTTACATTTTTAATAAGATTATTTCTTTTTTTCAATCTAGTGCAAGAAAACCGCATCTGCAATATGCATAATACTCTCAAAAACTGCAGCATCAGAGGGAAAGCACTGCTAATGTTTTTGGCTATGTGCACTTCAAAGAGACTCAATGTGAAAAAGAATAGTACTAGAGGTCTCAGGAAGGTGCTGATATTTTGCATCTTAGGGCGTGTTTGTTTAAGGTAGTTGCCTTATTTTTCAGTTCTCACACTTGAGGTAAAGCACATCATAAACACAAGAGGGATTTTGATTTGTTTTTCAACCAACAGCGCTCCATAAACCTGGAGTAAGCGATGTTGCTGTGTTGCTTTGTCTGAACTCAGGGCCTTATGGAGCAAGAGGATCACCAGCTCCACATTCCTGCAGCAGTGGGTGAGGCTGGGGGTGTGTGGGATCAATGATTCTGTGAAAATGTGGGTCCTCCAACTGGAAAACTAAGGTCTGCACAGCATCACCTGTGTGCTTCCCCATGGGAGTGTGAGGATGCAGCCCCACACTGAGCTGTGCTGAGCGAGCTGATTCACTGTGCAGGATCCTGGTCTGCCCTGTAGCAGGTTCCAAGTCCACATCCCTGAGCTGACATTTTAAATCTGCAACAACAAAGGGCAGAAGCAGTCCCTGCTCTTTTACCCTGCGGGTAGAAGACTGCAAGGGGCCCAAGAACCAAGATAAGAGTGGTTCAGGCAGGTGCCAGATAGCCAGGGCTGTGTGGGTGAAGCTGCTGGTGGAAATCTGGAGAGCTGCAAGGTGAAGTAGCCACAAGGGAGAAACCAGCAGCACTGGCACATTCTCTATATAGACAAAAATAGCATTTAATTCCCTAAATGCCCTTGTGAACCTGGTCCAGGCAGTAAGGACAGTTCAGTTCTTCAGTGCAGAGCAGAAATCAGGCACAAACAAGCAGCTTGGTTCTTTTAAGAGCTGTAAGGAGTTCAATAATGAAAATATTAAGAATCCTTCCCCCTTGGATGCTCAAGAGCTTGGTTCTAAAAGGCAGAATAGATGCACAGAACATCCAGTGAAAGACAGAGCAAGTTGTAAGAGGTGTGGCAGATCTTCCATTTGAGGGAAGGTTAAATTGATTAAGAGACAAATGAGAGGTGATGTGTTAGTGGTATATAGGAGAGTGAATTGCCAGGAGAGGTCACTCAGATGATCCTATTTAGCCTTTCCCATAAATCAAGAGCAAGCAGAGTGCTATACAATGGTACTAAAAGCTAATGAATTTAAAAGTGATACAAGTAAAATATTTTCTTACATGGTGCATAATTAACCTGGGAAATTCATCAGATACCATTAAGACAAAGAGCCTAGCAGGATTAAAAATGGATAGTAAGTGACAGAAACTACATAAAGATAGAAATGTATACAGGGTGTTCAGCCATTTATTTAAAACCATTTACTGCCTGGGGCTGCAAAGAAACATCCCCTGTGGGAAAGCTTGACATAACACTGGACTTTTTCTGCCTTTTTTACTGCAATGGGCAGGCTGGAGCCTGAGCAATGGACTGGTCAAACCACTTTCAGGATGGTCACTTTAATTTTCCAGATCAGATGCCACACCACCACCTACCCAAAATAGCAACCAAAAAATGTTCAAAAAGCTTCTGAGCTGCTTCTTTGAAAGCTTCTGAGCTTTGAGACAATATAGAAGTCACTGGTGGAGACGGGGTTGTTCCCTTTATCCACCAGAAATGCAGCCAAAAAAACTTATGGATAAGAGCTGAGCACAGAAATTGCATTTTTGACAAGGAGGAGAGAACTGTGTGGAATTTGAGTCTGCATTTTGTTAACTGAAATGTGCTCTAAAATGGTGGTGTTTTGTGGATAACTAATTTGCACTCAATCTGAAGTTGCAGTGTTTTATGGTCCCTCTCAAACTTGTTAAACAGAGCCTTCAACTTCTACTGAAGGTGTGAGGGGTGGCCCCAGGTGTTCTGGAGGAGTGGACAGCCTGCTTTGCTGGGACATGGTGGATTTCAGCACCTTTGAAGTATTTCTGAGGGTTTAAGGCAAATTATAGAAAGTTAGAATACTTCTGACTGTGGCCAAGGCTTTGGAAGACAAATTTCTTTCTGTTCCATTGTCTCTGAGGTTTCCCTGCCCTTGGGTTGCAGGGCTGGGTGCCTACAAAACCCCAAATATCTGATTATTAGAGGTGAATTCAGGGTGTAGAATTGAAAGTGTCTGTAAGGGTGGTGAGATCCTGGAACAGTTTGCCTAGACTATCTGTGGACTCCACATTCCTGGAAGTGTTCAAGGCCAGGTTGGATGGGGCTTAGAGCAACCTGGGATAGTGGAAAGTGTCCCAGCCCAAGGCAAGGGGTTGTAATGAAGTGATTTTTAAGGTCCCTTCCAACCCAAACCATTCTACGACTCTATTTAAAAAAACTAGGAGAAAAAAAAAAAGAATGGGTCTGAATAAAGTGAACACAAAACTAGAAAGATCTCTTTTGACATGTGTCTCTGTGTCTTTCTCACACATTTATGTGCAGTGGCATTGCATCTCCAACTGTCATGTCCTGAGTCTTGAATTCATTTTTATTTTAAACATCGATATATGCTTTGTGTGAAAAACAGTAGTGAGGGCTCATGTTCTCTATCCAACATGAAGCAAATCTTTGCAACAAGGCTCTCTGAGTAAAAATGGACACCAATTCTCACAATATTTCAGGTATGTTTGGAAGTATGAGGTTGTGGAGTATAAAAATAGCCTGGAGTGATGGCAGAGGACATTGGTTTGATGTGATCACTCGTGGTGAATTGGCACAATGATGAGATTCTTGCTTTAGTAGCATCCTGAAGCATTTCTTGAAGACAAAGGTTTGGGTATAGCCTGACCTCCACAGGCTGCTTGTTTGTCTCTTGATCTTTAGGGAAAGGTTGTTGTTTTTTAACCCAAAGTGAATGCTAGGAAAGGCTCCTATATTCAACAAAACAACAATTGCCCTGGGCTCCATTTTTGCCTCCTGCAAACCCCAGGAGTGGTGATTGAGACCCGTGCCTGTGACTATGCTCAGCCTCCCAGTGTTCCACGTTTCCTTTCTGCAGCAGCAGCGCCGTGCGGGACCTGCTGTGCCGTGACAATCCATGAGCTCCCCCAGGCCCTTCTGCCAGCTCCTCTGAGAATTAGCCATGTAAAATCTATACTCTGCCTGATTACAGTGGTGATTGTGGGCCCAACTCGCTCCCCAGCTTTCTTCCCAACTCTACCCATGGTCTGTATCCCACGTGGAAATTGATTAGCTGAACTTCTTGAGCGCCTTGGGCTGAACGGCAGCCTAAGGCTCTGGTGCAGCATGGGGTGCAGCTTGCAAGAAAAGGCTGAGTGTTACCTGCACTGTTCTGGCAGGGAATTAAAGAGCTGTTAAAATGTGTGCCGCTTGCAAAAAATATGTATCTATATGTACGTAAATAGAAAGAGGAATAAAAGATTGTTCGGGGGAGTTTATGTCTCCTCTTTTAGCTGTAGCTCAGCAAGTCAGTGTGTCTCATCATTTGTTCAGAAATCCTGCTTTGCAGTAGAATTTCTTCAGTTAAAAACTGGCAATGTCTCTCACTGAAGCTTACAATTAAATATGTAGGTGCTTTATCTTTATTTTGATGGTAAAACTTTGTAGCTGGAAATGCCCTTTTTTGGTTCCATTAGAGGTTTATTTCTGATATCTCCTTTTACTGAATCAATCCCAGTTTTGTGCTCATGCTTCTCAGATGAGTTTGAGTAGAAGATAGTCTTCACAGGGAGAAGATGCAGATAAATAGTGATCCTTGGACATATTTGTCTCTGCTGCATTCTCAGCCTTCATTTTTCTGATCATTTACCATTAATAGCTCCTTGCTCAAAATATCTGCGGCCCTTTTCAAACTGATGCTGGCTCCTGAAAAAGAAAGGTCTTCTGCAAGTCTAATTTTGACTTGCTAAAAATTTAGCAGAGTTTGAGCAGAGCTCCTACCAAGTGATAGTGAATATTCTAATAAGTAACAATAGGAAGAACAAAGTGGTGGCAATACAGGCTTGGTGAATTGCAAAACTTGGACACTTCTGGGATTTAGAAATGTTTTTGTCCAGCAAGAAGACCCTGTCAGAGTCCTGGCCTGTGAGCTTGGGTAATAAAGAGGAAACTGCCTGAGCAAGAGGAGAAAGAAACCCTGCTACAGTTAAGGCTTGAACATTTATTTTTATTTTTTTCCCAGTCTATCCTTCTGGTTTCTGCTGATGGCAGGGGCTGAAGGGCTGGCTCTTTGACTAATGGTT
Source organism: Irena cyanogastra (assembly GCA_013397155.1). Taxonomy (NCBI): domain Eukaryota; kingdom Metazoa; phylum Chordata; class Aves; order Passeriformes; family Irenidae; genus Irena; species Irena cyanogastra. Next base: position 257,168 of record VWZV01008318.1, read on the forward strand.
GAGTCAGTAATTTTCCCCATTAAATTAATGTATGTATTAAGAGAGACAGGAAGAATTGGTCTCTTGGGGAAGGAAGCAGCTTGGTAGCAAGGCATGGCCATTCCTTTGTGTTGTGGTGATGAGAAAGGAAAGGCATCTGCTACAGGCCCTGGATTTATACACTCCTCTGGTGAGAGCCACTTGTGCCCCCCCAGATTGTCTGCCCACGTCCAGGCTGCAATTTAACAGAGCATTTAGCAGAGCAGTCTGCACTTTTGTACAGTGTTTTGTACAGGAATCCTTCAAACCCAAAGAAAGGCTCATGTGTCCAAAAATTTCCTTGATTTTTTTTTTTTTCCCTTTAAACCAGTTGATCTTAAAAGAGATACGGTGCATTTCATAAGCCTTGTCTTATAAAAACAAGACAAGAGGAGTCTCCGTGCTCCGAAGAAAGCCTGAAAGGAGATTAATTAATTAATTAAGGATCTTTTCTTCTGAGTGCAACAGGCTCCAAGTAACAAGTGAACTTTTCATTTCCAGTAATAGCAGAAATTACTTCAATAGCATGATTGTGAGCACCCGTGGGGCCATAATGTGAATGGTCTTTATTAAGGAATAGACTGAACTTCTGACTATCTTTCTTCCAGTCATTTCCACAGGCTATAAACAGCGCCTGGTTTGTTGCTATTAAAAGAGTCTATAGATGATGATGCTGAAAAGCATCACTGTTTAAGTACTCATGGCTTGACGTTAACATGAAAAATATTTTCTTGAACATAAAGTGAATTTGGGTTCTCCAGTACATTATAGTTTTGTTCAGAAGTTATCGAGCTGGATGTTTGTGATACAAGGGAGATTTTGTTTGGTTTTGTGTTTTTCATTTTAATTATTGGTTGCTACCCCTCTGTTTTGCTTGATTTCTCAGACATGTGAACAGTCAGAAAAAAACATGTCAGGGCTGGTTTTTATGTTTTCTTGGTGTTATTTTCTGCCTGTGTTAGTACCTGATGAAAGAGCCTGGTCTTATTTAATGACCAGGCCTCATTATATATTTGTTCCCATAAATGACCGCTCCAAGGAGTGACCTTTCCTGAATAATGTGGAATTTTGCACAACAATGCTGAGTAAAAACTGAAGCAGCCCATGATCTGCTGAGGTGATATTGAAGACATATCTCTCATGCACAGCAGACCTATGCATTAATCCTATGTTTTGGGGTCTTTAATTGCTTTAAATATTTGCTTCTGGATCTGTGTTTCACACATCTTATTTACATGCTTTATTTTTCATTTTATGAACAAATCGATAACCAGACAGACTCTTTACCACACTGGATTAGTTTTATTTATTCTCTTTGAACTTGATTAAAAAGCTGTCAAACATAAGTCTACATTTTATCAGCAGAATACTTTTACAAAACAGGGTAGGAGATGTGTATAGCTGGAAACATACATTTCAAAATGAAACAATATTTGATATATTCTAGACAGTTACCCTTTTGTTTATCCATGACAACTGAAACTAACCATCAAATGCATAAATTGATTCAAGTCTAGCCAAGTAATCCTAAGGGCATATGAAAAGGCTTTTTTTTAAAGTTCTTTCTAGATGAATTTAATGTAGTTCACCAATAAAGCATCCTCAGGAGCACAATACAAATGCTACAGAACATGAGATAGCTGGGGAAAGCGGGCAGATGTACAGTGTGATGAAGAATCAAAATGGATGTTACATTAAAATGAGCAGTCATGCAATGTCTTCATTTCATGTACTGCGTTTAAGTAAAAATGCCAAAGTTCCAATTCCATTTTTAATTTTTTTTAGGAACTGTTATGCAAATAGTGACATTCTCTTTTTGTTCGTGTTTATTTATTTTATTTGTTTAAAAGCATTAAATGCAATTTTTTTCCCAGCTCTTGGGGTAGACAAATGATTATTCATCATGTCTTTAAGTTTCAACCTATATCAAAGAGAAAGGTAAATTATGCTCAGATTAGCTATGAACAGTCTCATATCACTGCTTTGATTCATTGCTTTAAATATACATACTTTAATCCGTTTTCCACAAACCTCCTCAATTATTATCTGTCTTTCTGTGCCATTGCATATGTTGGTAAACAGCATTTTCTATGGTCTAGGGCCATATGCTGTATGCTCAGCTTGCAGAAAAAGTGACACTTGGAGTGCTAGCATAATGAAACTCTCAAAGGGTTAATGCAGAATACATATAGGCAAATGTTGACAATATTTTTTATTCCAATGTTTGAAAATTAGACACAAAATCATCATTAAGTTTGCACAAAATGAGGCATCTGTCACTTGAAAGAAAAAGAAATATTTCAGAAATATGTTTACAGAAATGTAAAAATATTAGACAACAAGACAGATGTGAACGTTTTCAATACCAGGCCCTGTCTGTCAGTCTTCCTCCGAGCCGAAGATCTTGCTGTACTCACTCAGCATAAGTTCAACTATCTGATTTTGGTACAGCATGTGGACTGCCATGTTCCCTGTCTCCTTCTCAGGTCTAAGGAGCGTTGGTCCAAACACAATTCCTAAGCTTTGTGTTGACATAAGATTCACGGATTCCTTGGCTGCTATCCTGTTGACAAAAGGAAAGAACTGGTTAAAGAAGAAGGGTGTCAGAGGAGTCACTGCTGCTCTTGAAGCACACAGAGGCACTTTTCAACTGTTTCTCCTGATAGGGGTGTTGGTTTGGTTAACTTATCCAAAAGAAAGGAAACAGGGAGGCAAGAGGAATTTCTGCCAGACAGACAAGGAAAGGAGGGTTTTTGTAGTGCCAGGGCAAAGATTCCCTGCTTCTCTTAACATGGTCTCCAGCACTGAAAGAGTTGTGAAAACCGAAAAAAAAAAGCCCCTTAATATAGAGCCCATATGAAACACATTCCTTCTGCTAATTTAAATCCAATAAAGTGAGTGTGATCTGCAATGGGTTGTGAAATTTATGTAACTAAAGACTTTTGCATGCCTTATCCTGACACAAAGTTTCTTGAAAGAAGAAACCACATACCTTAATGAGATGACTTAGAAAATAATGATAAGGATTATAACCTTTGATATCTTTATTACCCACAAAATTACAAGAGAAGGACTATTATTATTAAAAGTTCATCTTGTGTCTGTATTAAGACTTAATAGTCCTGTGGAAAGGACATTAAGGATAGAGAAGTCTGGTTCTAAGAACAGTACAGGTTTAATGGATGGAGTTTAGGTAGGAAGTTTGGCATAAATCTCTGCAGTGGTGAGTACAGACTAAGTAGAAATCCATTTCCCTCAACCCTCCAGAATATATTACGTATCCTAGGGTTGGAAAAACTAGTAAATGAAGATACATATTTTATAAATAAATTGCACAGCTCCACCAAGGAATGCAAACTAAACATAGCTTTATTATGTAAACGTTTGAATTTATGGATGCCTCCTTAACCTGCTAGTTTTAACTTAAGTATTCCAAGTGGATTGTTGAAGCCAAGTTCTTCTTTTCCCCCCCTCTCTGCCACTGTCACTCATTTGCCTTTTTAAGATCCAGCCAGCCATTTAAAAGCCATCACATCTGTCTCTGTTTCCTCATACCTGTTGCTTACAGCAAGCCACACTATAAGGGAAAGAAACTTTGTGAGACCGAATGGCTCCAGGCACTTAAAAAAGTGTTTCTTTCATGTTAGTGGGTGGGTCACACAGCAAAAAGCATCTCTTGTGGATTTGTGCCAATCTCGTCGTTTACCACATTCCTGGAGCATCAACACTCATGGTTTTTTTCCCATATATAAATAGGAAGAATTACTTCTGCCTCATGCTAGTAACCGTGGTGTCCATTGCACAAAACGCTCTCCATATGGCACTAATCAGATTGGCTTAACTATTAGTTTCTTAAAATATAGCATCTTCATTAAATTTTTAAAAAATTAATTATCTTTCCTCTGTGTTAATATTAATGTATCATCTCTTCTCTCAGGAGTTCAGAAAGTCTCAAAAGTTAGAAGTTTTGTTGCCAAGCGACTGCGTGGGCTTCTGATGGATGTCACACATCTTTGTCACAATTAAAAATGTTACAGAGGTGACAAGATTGTTTTGCTTAATGCCACTTGTGCAGAGGCATGTACAGAAACCTTGGGGACCTCTCCAGGAGAGAGATTTGGTTTCTGTTGAGCTTGTTATGTGGTAGAAGTTGAAAACTTCATAAAGTGTTTGGAGATGACATCAGCAGAAGTAGAGATGAGTGTTCACTGGAGGGGGAAATTCAGCAGCTTTGTCTTGGGTAACTGTAGAAATAATCAATTTAGCAGCATCAGCCATAGCTTTGGACCATGGATGAGCAGAATCAGGGTGAAGAAATGTGGCAACAGAGCTCAGTTTACTGAAGGGATGGGGGGACTGCCTTCCTTTGTCTGTAAAATGTGGAGCAAGATGTTGAGATCCTGTGTTCCTGATGGGGACACAGAAAATGAAAGATGCATGGCCAACCCCTCTGCTTTTGCTTTCCATCTTCCTGCAGGAGAATAATTTCCCTGGTTTATCCTGGAGATTACTTCCTCTTCACGACGTGCTGGCAAAGTCCAGGCATGATAACATTTCCCAGCACTCAGGAGGAGGAGTATGGCATGAGGCAATGGAGGCTGTGCGTGGTGTATGTTGGTGATGGAGAGGAACTGACTGTGGCTCATCAATATGTAATGTGGCATTAAGAAAATTTGTGTAAATTTGGGTTCCCTGAGCTTAATACTAGAATAAATAGTACTGTATTGAGAAAGTGGCTTGAAAATCCATGATATAACAATAGAGTTTCACTTGTTTTCACCATAATAACAACAAAAAAACCAAAAAAAAAACCACAAAAAACCCCAAAACAAAACCAAAAAAACCATAAACCAAGCAAACTTGGAAACATGGAAAGTCTGAATAGTTAAATAATATGTGGTAAAGCACAGCTACTGAAGAAGTAGAAGGAAGGAATTTGATCCATCCTGAATAGAATAATTATAAGTTTTGGACTGTATGTCTTTTTGGATTAGAAACATTTACCAAAGAAATTCTATAACTGATATTTTTATTATCTGTCCACAAAAGAAGAAGTCATTGCAAAGCAAAATAAAATATGCACACTTAATGCTCTTACTATAGCTACTAGGTGAAATTGAGCTTTTAAAAGAGAAAATACTGAAAAAATGGGCAAGAACTCTTTTTTTGGCAAGAAAAAGAGCAGAAAGAGTGACACACCAATTTCAACATAAAGAGTGAAAGGAAATGCCAGAGGTACTTTTTGTCAAGCCCAAATGAAAGGAGCAATGATCCATCAATTTAAGGTTATTTTAGAAACAATCTATAATCCGGTGCCACAGATGTTGGAACCATATCAAGAAATTGTTGGGTGCTAGGCTGCACAAGGTTATTTTTTTTTTCTCCAAAATAACTGAGTCTCAAGAATGTCTTCAGTCCTTAAAATCACAAGTCAGGAGAAATGCAAAAAATATAGTTCTCATTATAATAGTAATGAAATTAATGATGAATTAAAACAGCAGAAGTGTCTGATGGGAGGGCTGTAGTGTCAATGGCAGATATATAAGGAAAAATACTTGGAATTTATGCTTTGGCTGTTGCCAAGGCAACTGCAAGCTGGAAAACGTGTGATGGAGAGCAGGGCAAGCCTACAGCTAAGAGGGTCATTGTATGGTGACTTGGCTCTCTAGTTCCATTAAACCTACACTTTTCAAACTCTCTAAATAAAATCATTATTAATTTTGACGTTTGGAAAGCACACTGGATTATTACTCCAAACACAGTAGGTGTTAGGAAATGTTCTTCATCCATTTTTACTTCATAAGAACTGCTGAGAAGAAAGGGTTTCTACAGTGACACTGACTCTTCAACATCTTAATATTTGTATTGCACATAAAAAATTGGGGAATTCAGTGTACTTAGGGAGGAAAATCCCATCGGAAAGGACATTGCTTTACTGTAGGCTGGAGAGTGTTGGAGGGTAGAGCCAGCTGCTTTGAGAACTGCTCACTTTTACTTTCTTGTCCTTTTCCAGCCTACGAGGATTTAATTTTGCTCAATGTCAGGTTTTAGCCATGCCTGGTATTCTTTCACTGTTTTTAATTATATTTAAGGGTAACTTGTCAATAGGACAATCCTGTTATTCTTCCACCAACTGGCAATATAGACTGTGACTAAAGGACAACATATTACAAAGTGAGTGGGTCAGAAGAGTAAAAAGGGGTCACTTGGTATGAGGTTACAGGCTAGAATGGCAGATGTAGGAAATGCCATCCCCTGAATTCAGTGGAGGACCAGGGGATAAAATGAGGTTTTGATCTTATCAGAATCCTGTCCTCCAGTTATGCACAGTATTTGTGTTCACTATGGAAGTCTCTGCATGTAGAGACAGAAACCAAGACCAACACAGAGGCTAAAAGAGATTAAAGATAAACAGGAATAAGTGAAACTCCACCAAAAAGATTAAAAATGCTGTATTTGTGTCATCTCTCCTCTTGGTATAGGAACTAACCTTATGGAATCAGGACCCAGCTCCTCTCAGAGTGGAGTATTCCATGGCAGCCCATTTGGGTGGGTTTTGTAGCTTTGCTGAACTGTGCTGGCAACCACTGTCATAGCCAGAGTTGCTCATCCTGATGGATGGTGGGACTGATTTGAAATGTAAGTTCCTGTGAACTGCCTTAATAGGTCAAAGTGTGTGCCTCCCATTGATTCACTTTGCCAATAATTATCCTCAAATTAGCCAATATCTCTTTCCTATCTATTCTCAGGCATATGCAAATGTAATGTTGTAGCTTAAGGACTTGGCCCCGGTAAGGGCTCAGCTGCCTTCAGCTCTCCCCAGCAATAATTCTGTTAACAGGCCTCTTCACTGCACTGGTACAGGCCAGTTTTTATGCAGCAGCTTTCTGACTTCTGGTATTGCAGAGCTCCCAATCAATTTGTTAAAATTTGTCTCTTATCGTGAACAGCTTCCAGCTCAACATTTTACGCTCCTCTCCTTCCCAAATGCTGGTTCACAGGAGTTAAAAAATAACAGGTATTACATACTTTGCTTTAGAGACAAGACATTTGGGAAAGAATCATCCAACCTTGAAATAAAATCTTTATTGAAAGCAATTCTACATCCATGCCAGTCAGATACATTGTATGATCAGAGGAGGTGTCCCAGGGGAAAGCTCAGTGCTGTAGACAGGGTTGATTACTTGGACCTCCTGTCAGTTCTTAACTCATTGACAGTGGCTGAGACATTCAGTACAACTTTGTTTTCTTTATTTGGAAGTAAAGTTAATATACTTACCTTAACTGTGCCAAATGTACTGGAAAATAACCTGATAATAAAACGTACCGTTCTAGGAAGTGATAATGTCGTGTGTGTATAGGCACATTTTCACAGGGCTTTTGCAGCTGGGTTTGTCAGTGTTAGGAAGGAACCACAGCTACAACATGATGCACAGATAACCTAAACTATCAGGTTTTTTCCTCAACATATTTCCTTTTCGTTTAAGGCCTGTTACACACTTTCCTGAGATACAGCATATCACAGCCACATCATTTTCTGTTGCCTATTTATTTCAGTTCAGCTGCAGTCATCGTTTTTTGGGAAGAACTTGGGTGGATTTTGGTACTAAAAGTGAACTGCAGCTTTGAGAGTCCTCTTAAAGTACAAACAACAATAGGGGTCCTATAACAGATCAAAATCTTGCAGAGATATCCATGTATCCAGCTGGACACCCCAGCTGAGGAGAGAAACCAAAATGCACATCATGGAGGAAGAGGGCAGGTCCTTCACTCCATCCTGGGAAACTTATGGGGATAACTGGTGGCAAGGGAGCCCCTGATGCCACAAGCTCTATTTGTGTAAACTGTTCAATTCCTTGCACTGCTACATAGACAAATTTCAAATCTAGCAATAAATTCAGATTTGTGACATTTCATGAATACGGACTAAACCTCTTTGTTATCTGTCTCCTGGCTGTATGGGAGATTTGCTCAGGTGCATTGCAGTGGCATTAATCAGCTGATGAAGCCAAGCAGATGCAAACATCATCAGTGGAGTGCTCAACTTGTGAGATCTGCACACTGTGGTGGGAACAGGGAGATTGGTGTGTCTGGAACTGAGACCTGAGGCTTCTGCTTATAGAGGAGCTCCAAAACCCTACAATGTCTGTCCTTTTCCAAATGTGCCATGTGGTTTCCTCTGCAACAAATAAGAACAATTCAGGGGTCACAGTGCACTAATACAGTTTTAAGCTACTTGCATCTAGCTGTGTAAAACATGAAGGCATTTTAAATCCCTGTTTGTTCCATAGGTAGAATTTGAAACAATAGCTAGGCTGGTAATAGAGAAACCAGGTCATGGTGTAGGATATGTTACAAGAGGGGTCAGAAATAGTTCAGACATACTTAAGAGCTTGCTTTTGCTGAAAATAGCCTCGATGGCTCCTGGCCTGCAGAAACTCCATAGGCTTCCTGTGCTCTGCAGCTGTGGGTTCGTGTTACAGCACTTTGGGAAAAATCCCTTCTCTTCAGTTGCTCTGGGATACAAGAACAAGCACTTGATGCTGTCTTCCTACACGAACTAGGGTTTAAATGTGACCATTGGGTGGCTATATATAGTGCCTGGACAGCTGACAGGGACCTGGTGGAGAATGGGCTTTCTCAGGGGATCCCCTGCATATCTCACAGCACGAGCCCTTCCCTGGATGAACTGCCTTGGAGCCTGGCCCTCAATGAGAATAATGACTAAACTAACTCCCAACATTGCTTCACAGTTGGCTGAATAGACTGTGAAAAGCTGAAGAAAGGCATTTATTCTGGCTTAGCCTGGTTTAATAAGAGAACAGTTAAAAATAAAACCTCCTCAGTGCTGGGTGATGTGATGACCCTGCAGAACAGCATGTGGGCTCTTGCCTTTGCACACACCTCACAGAATGCCACACACCTCTTCGTGGAGAAAGACTTTATCTTCTGGGTGGCTGAGGACAGCATGTAAAAACATATTTAAGTGTCTAAAGATACTGCAGCCTCTACAGGGGCTTCATTCAGGAAAGTGTTTTGGAGAAGTCCTGCTTGTTCTTCTGCACAAGGGAAGGTGCTCCTGCTCTACTGAGGAGCTGTGAGGGGGGTAACAGTTTATCTGCACCTCAGCCTTGAGATTGTTTGCTTTTCTGGGCATCTTCTGAGTCACAGAAGCTCCAAAGGCAGGAGGTGCACGCTGGTGCATGGACAGCAAGGGCAGGAATCTATCACCACTTTGTGGCTCCACCAAAGACCTTGGTATGGGCAAAGGATCAGGTCCCCCAAACCAAATTGTATCCAAGAGATGGATTCAATATCTTTCCACAAAATCTTTCCTATTACTAAAATTCCAGGTCTCCCTTTTGGAAAACTGATCCAGCTGGGTGACCTGCCAGATTCTTCTATTTACTGACAGCCAGCACTCTGTCCTCCCAGTTTGGCCTGGGTTTTAATTTTTCATATGTGAATGCAAACTGGTTCTGACTGGTGCTTTTAGGAGGACAAATCTGGCTAGTCTGTGTTGCTGTTGTGCCTGCACGTTGCCTCTTTGGGCACAGCCTTTTGGTAGGAGCCAGCTGAAGGCCATGAACTTCCTCAAGGATCATCCTGGACTCCTCTGCCTGTGCACAAAGCATTCATTTCTGCCTTCTTTGTAGCCCTGTAGCAGCAAATTCAGCTCAAACAAGAGCAAACCCCTGCTCAAAAGCCACACAGGTACTGTGAGCACAAGCCTCTCTTTGGGGAGGGGATGGGAGAGAGCAAAACCCCCCATGACAGATGTTGGGCAGATGCTGATGTAATTCTTAGAGGTGTTTGGATAGTAAAGTGATAAAGGCAGTGTGAGAGTACATAAAATAATAAGAGTTCAGACAGAATTATACCACCTTAATGCCTAAAATGTATTTTTGGCTGGTGGTGTAACTTCTGCTGTGTTTGATTTTTTAAAAAAATGTATTTATAATTCTACTTCTGATATATATTTTTTTTCTCCAGAACAACTAGCTTGTTTTAAAGACCAACCTGTCATAGTTCCTGGATTTGTATGCTTCTGTGGCCTCTGTGGTTCAGAAGGCAACAGATAGTTTTAAATAAATAAAGCTTTAACTTTTTAAATTGCTTAAATATTTTTGTTCAAGAATGCCCGAAGCTTTCTTGTAACATTACAAATAAAAAGCAGTTAGTAACAATCTCGCTTAAATCACAAATTGTAAATATAGAACCTTTATCATCAGCACAGCACATCCAAAAATGTCTTTGTAAAATAAATCAAATTATATGAGTTAATTGATTCCAGGCAACATCAGCAACTGCAGGTGGAAACTGAATAACAGGATGTTTATTAATGAGGGACTATTAATCAAAATTGACAATATCAATTCCTGTTTCTTTTATTTGAATTCTACCTGCAAAATCCATGAACATACTCACTGGATTTTGAAATAAAAATTTAAAAGTAAAGGAAATGCTGATGGGTGGGATTTTAGCTTTAGACGTAGGGCTATTTGTTTAAACAGCAAAAGGATATCCTAAATCCAATTTGACAGGCAATGCCAAAGATGCCAGTGGTAATTAATTAGCACTTAATTTAGACCACAGAACAACAGGATATGGAATTGGTGCTCAGTGCCATTTCCCCTTAGGCTTCATCTCATGAGGGTCAGGAGTATGGCTGTTGCATTGAAGGTCAGTAAATAAATTGGGGGAACACATTGACACTGGACTTTTCATGATAGATATCCTTCACCCTTATTGCTGCCTCTGGCTATGGCTGATGAGAAAAGGACTGTAATTGTTCTCTGAAGAATGTTGTGGTGCCCAGGCTCAAGTGGAGCAAGGTGGTGCCGGAGCTCACGAGCCCAGCAGTCACTGTGCTGGCAGAGAAATGCCCCAGCTCTGTGCCTGGGCTGGAAATAAACCACTGACTGTAGCACAGAAAGCTTGAGGAACTCTGACAGGCGAGAAAATTCACTTTAAAAGCAGCCCTTAAGTTTGCTAGATTTGTGAGCTTAGCTTTAGATTAAGCATAATTAAAATCAAGGGAAGATTTTAAAGTGAGGTTGGAAACTAGGTCAGCAAGGGAAAAAACACATTTCCTTATTATCCTCTTGTCTTTGTCTTAATGTTTGGTGCTCCTCCATAGAGCTAAAGGCTCTTAATAAAGGTGGATTAATGTTATTAACAGCATTGTTTCCTGATGGGGACACCGAGGCTTTGATGTGCTTAATGATGGACAAACAGAAAGTACGTGGCAAAAAACAGAGCCGCCAGTTCTGGTTTGCACCTCAGTGAGAGAAGCCACTCTGAGCAGCACACCCAAAGCAGGTGGGGTATGGAAAACACACAGGAGACCTATGTCCCTTCTTCCCAGAGGCACACCAATGCATTCTTTGCTTCAGATTTACTGGTGTGAAAGATAGGAGGATGATGAGACTCCGTGTTATAATTTAATCCTCCTGCTCCCAGTAAAATTAGTGCATCTGTCAGACACTTCTATGCTCTCCCTTCCAGTAATCTCCACCTTTCAAAGGAGAGCCTCAGGTGGAAGGTGTCAGCACTGCCACAGGTATTCAGTGATGTTCCAGCTTTCTGAAATCGCTTCCCACAAATTGTACCTTACTATGCCTAAGGAGTCCAGTTCCCCCTGTCCCACAGGGTGCTGAACAATGGGAGTTCTGTATTTACAGCAGGGTGGCTCTGGTTGCACATCCCAGCTGTACTCCAGTAGCACAGTTTTATCCCCTCAGTCCCCTGAAGGGCTGTCTGCATCGCTACACCACGAAAACACTGAGTTAGGCAGCAGTCTCTGCTCAGAAAATGTACTTTGGAAGCCCCAGGTTAAGAGTTATTTTAACTTTCACTCCATCACACCCTTTGCAGCATCTCTCTCTGGGCAGCGAGTGAAATTTTGATTACTCCAAATGTCACTGACAAAAATCCCAGAAACTGGAAGCCACAACGGAGTCAGAATTTCACCTTATATGAGCTTAGCTTTTCTCATTTTGGGTGATATCTACTTTTACTAAGTGGAGTTACTGCTTTTGACTACGTTCAATCTATAACCTCTTGCAGCCTTCAATTACAGCCTTTTTGTGCTATAATCCAGTAGACAGCAAATAACTCAGCCCTGGATATGACAGGTTTATTTTCTGACTTAGAGCCCAGAAGGGGCAACTGAGTGGAATTTCAGCCTGGGGTGTTGAGCTGTAGACATCTTGCTCAGAAATTCATCTTTGCTTGTGAGTCTAGAGCAGCCCATGAAGGACACAGTTTCACTATCAACACATTGGTTTTGTTCAGTGTCATGAATAAATTATTCAGTTCTGTGAGAAACCTAGTAATTTTTGATATCAGTTGAAATCAGAGAATGTGGCAAAGAATTCCACGAAAATCAGGGAACAAACTCTCACCAAAGTTTTCCTTTTTCTGTGAATTTTCGTGTCATAGAATCACTGAATCATTTGGTTTGGAAAAGACCTTCAAAAATATCAAATCAAAGCATTGCAATTACTTCATAAATTATTTTGTTTCAAGTCTTTTATAAATAATTAAAAAAAATTTCAAATGTTGGCCTATTAACTGTCCCCAATATAAAGAAATCCATATTTTTTATCCCATATTGTCGCCACCTTGTTGTTTAAAATGCAAGTCTTTTTGCAGCGATCTACCCAGCGGAGATGATTTTCTATGGGATCTGACCTCAACCAGGATTCCTCCTCTTCCAGGTTCAGTTCTGAGCTCTCCACAAGCTATGATTGCAATAAATATGCACTGCATTTGTATCAGATTTGAAAGATGCTTTAACATGCCTCCCAGCACCACAATTGTTTCAGCCCTGATACTGAGCACGAGTAGGATGAACGTAGCTCTTAAATGCACTAGTGAGTATGTGCCACGAGTCTTTGATTTCTTTAAACTTATTTACATTTTACTCGCCCTTGAGCAATGAATTTACTATGTCAGCATTGTCTTTTCTACTTATGCTTTGCCTGTCTTGTCTGCTCACCTTAGCTTGATGTTTATTTTTTTGTGCACGTGTTTTAGTCTGCTGCACTAAATGCAGGGACTGCCTGGAGTGGAGGATTTTCCAAATATTGTGTCTTTCTAAGAAGCACCCTTTGTAGTACTGCAAGTTCTGCAATATTTCCTGGCTTTAAACTAGCTTTGAATTTTCTCATTAGTTCCTTTAAAGTCAAATACCCATTCACACATGTACTGGTCTCAGATGACTCTGGTCTAACTGCCTTAGATACTTTACAAAGTCTTTCTAGTCTACACAGTCAGCCCTGCCTCTCTCAGTAGCTGTATTTCTTTCATCTTTGAAGCTTCAAGTGACCAGATTTGCCGATATCTGCTTCTGCCTGACCCTGATCAAAGTCCACATTAAAAAAAACTGGTGAGAAAACATACGTGAGTCTCTTAGACCTCCTAACCTAAAACATGTTCACAGAGATTGAAGGATTTAGGAACAATAGGGACAATATTGCTGTTGATATGAAGTCCCTGATATCAGCCATCAGTCTTTGGACAACTCACACAGTGAGTGGCTTCCAGAACACCTCTGTGTAGGTGCTGCCTCTCCAGCAGAAAATGCCTGGCCTGAAGTGAATGTTTGTAAATGGATTTACAAGCTTAGAAAGTGCCTCTTTAGCAAGCACATATTGTAGTTTCAGGATGCAGAGCTGGATAAACTTAATTTAATATGAGAACTAATTGAAAGCTCTTACTACATAATTTGGAAAGGTTAGGCAGCTCCTCACCATAGAGGCCAGGTGAGATCCAAAATGTGTTCAATGAGACTTGAAATTTGCCCTGTGATAGAGATCTCAGGGCTGGCTCTGGGTCCAGAGCAGCTGCAGTGACTTCCATGGGGTAGATGTTCAGAGGGAATGAAAACTCCTTACCCTGATGACACTTTTATGAGACCCTTATCCAGACATGGAAACAATCTGGGTTGTCTGAGGTGGTTAAAGTTGCCTGCTACTACTGCTGCCACAGCCCTGTGCAAGTCTTCTCTGGACTGAGAGTTTGAACAAGGCAAACTGATGTTCCCAGTAAACTTCACTTACTGGAAAGCTTCCACATGCTCTGGGGCTGTCCCATATGCCCCAGGCTGACTGTGTGGTGGCTGCTGATGGTGTTTGGTGAAGGTCTGCACTTGGCAGTGTGGATGGCAATGATCTGGGAGGTGAGAACAGTTTCCAGATGGATGAAGTGCTATCCTGAGGTGGTCTGGGGAGCCTGAGTCTGGTGCTGACACAGAGAACATGGTGCAAAAGAGTTTGTGCTTTTTCTGTGAAGGTGCTGGGAGAGCTACAGGAGGAGCTGGAAAAATTACAGAACTTTTCTGAATTCCTTTTTCTTGGCTTATCTCCATGGCAAGGGGTCTTCTTTTGGAAGACCACAGCAAAGCTCTAGAGAGGACGTGGCAGTGCTGTCTAATGTCAGGGCTGAGGTGGGTGTGGAAACCTCAGCTTAGAGGAGGTAACTGGCTGCACCTTGTGGACCAGGGGAGGAGGCAATTTGGCTGGAGAGAGCTGCTTCACAGATTTATGATTTTACATAGTGCCATAATGCGTAATGTACGAAAAGATAAATATTTTCCATTCAGCAACATCTTGCTGTATTTTCATCTAACTCTATAATTTTAATTATAAAGTGAACATAACCTGTATCAACTTATGATTTTGTTAACATATTGAATGAGGACGAGAAAAATAAATACCAGATTTTATACTGTACAGGCACATGAAGGTATAGTAAAAAAATCTGGTTTCCTTGACCACATTGTCATAATATGCATATATAACTGCTTATTGAATCCAGGCTGTGTAGACAACAGAAAGAACACTGGCTCCATACCATCACAATGCATGCCCACAACAAAGAGGAGGAAAGAACAGGCTCTTTCATTGTGTGTTTCTAAGTATTACCAACATGAGGGCTTAAAACTACCTCTGTCTGAAGTGTATCTATACACCCATGCATAAGTTATTAACTGGGCTCTCTCAGCACAGTTGCTGAAAATATTAATATATTCAAATTATATTCTAGCTACTGCAAAAACAGTAGATCAGACAAATGTATTAAAATCTCTTCAGACAAAAGGAGTCATGTTATTTATAAAGTTCCTCCCCCCAGCTCCTTACTGGAACACAAACCTTCATTGTATAGAGTACATGAGAATGCAAGATGATCCTTAGATGTCAAAATGTGGCTTAAAGTTTGAATGTAATCATAAAACAGTGACTCCAGTGCTTGCCATAAACAAATTGTCACTGGCATTATGTAACTTGGACTATTCACAAAGTATAAAAGATGGGAAGAATAAAAGGTGGCTGCCGAACACTATGGGACAAATCCAAAGGTCCTGCCAAATTGTGCCAGTGGACTGGGAATTGCAAACCCAGCGTGGAATTCGGATTTACACTCCTTGGTTCTTGGGCTGCTTAGAGTGAGATTAAGCCTATTTTTTATTCAGTTTGTCAGTAAGGCAGCAAAGCAGTAACCAGTGGCTTCTGCAGCCCCCCTGCTCGCTCTTAGTGGGAGATGGGAAAGTGGGATAAAAGTTTCCTCATTGCCACAGGATTTTGTACAAAGTGGCTTTCTGGGCTGCAAGCAGGCAGAGTCAGCCACCAGCAATGCAGCCTGGAAAGGGAGGCATCACTTTCAAATCTGGTGGTCTTGAACTTTTCATGTTAGTCGTATTCTGTAGGGTGCTACCTCTTTGAGTTGAGACCCTGCCTTCCACCCAGACTCCTCTGGAAAACTGATTAATGGGGGAAGACCTTTCACCAAGGCAGAAGGTCTTGTTTGTGACCAACAACCAATCATTAATTTACACTTCCCTTCAGTCCAGGTTTTAGGTGTAAAGTGCATCTGAAAACAAATGCACTGCACAGATTTAAACTGCAGCTAATGGTTGTGTTAATGCCCCACCAAACTAGGTGGTTGCCTGCTCCCGCTTTTCCCCCACACCCTTCCTTTAAAAAGTAAAATGACTTTTTTTCCCCAGCCTGAAATAATTGCTGAAGCAGAGATACTGGTTTAACTCATTATGAATTATTAGTGGAAAAGTGGGTCTCAGAAGTATGTTACATCTGAAATATTTTTCGTCACTTGAACATGTGCCGTCCAGAGCTGGCCCTGTTCTACCAGGCACTGGGAACAAACACTTCGCATTCACAGATGCTCCTAATTTGGTGTGGTTTGGAGTGTAATTTAGATCAAACGTATCCATGTAAATGAGTCAGGGTTTCTTAATTAGGTGCCTCTAAAGAAAAAACTTGGACCACATCAGTAGGTGTGGGTGTGGTGCCCACAGTACTGGAATCTTTCTATAGATGAAGCCGAGTTTTGTTCAGGCGTACTGTAGGTTTTTCTTTCCTTTTTTTTTTTTCTTTCTTTTTTTTTTTTTCTAAAGCACAATAATAAATCTGCAGATGGCATAGACATAAAGACGCTACTTCAGAGGAGCTGTCTAAAACACTGTCTCTTTGGCAAATGCCTTAAAGTAGGTCATTCTGCTGTGATTTAGGTTTATATTTCATTGCCAGCTTTTTGTTCCCATTACAAGTAGAGTGCATTCCAGTCCACAGATTTGCTCTTAGTTTTTTTTTTCAGATTGGTTTTTATTTACAAGAATTTGTAGATCTTCATATGAAAATGGCCAATTCCCTGTCAGAAGTAGTAATCATGCACTTGACCACAAAAAGAGATGTATGAAGGTGATAGCCTGTAAATATTGGAATGTAAAGTACCATTCTCTGGAAGGAAAAATTGTATTGATTCTCTTAACATGGTGATTGAAGTGATTGTTGCAGTGTGTGAAAAAGGATTTGATCTAATGTCATTCCAGAACCCTCACAGAGCAGGGCACTAGTTGTTCAGGTATTTGCTTTTGCTTTTTATATATTTGCCACTGAAAATCATGTACTTTATAGCTTATTAAAAAAAAAAAATCAGGGTCTGTTTTCTCATCAAAGTGCTGGGGGATTTACATGCCAAACTCTCACTAGCCTTAATGAATTACCTGCATAAATTGCCTTTCAATCAATAGTAGAATAGATCCTATTGTGTTATATTAATTATTTTGCTCAGAATGCTGACATTTTGGCCTTAAAGCCTTTTTTAGTTTGGTGTGGTTTGTTTTTTTTTTTTAAGTTCTGATGAATATCTGAGAAACTTCAAACAAATTATTTATTTCACAACCTTGATTCTGAGAAAAATCACATATCTTTAGGCACAAAAATGAAAAACATTGCAATTTACCCTTTGATGACCTTGTTGTGGACATTAGCATGTTAGGGCCCAATCTCCCCAAATAAAAAAAAAGGATAAAAGGGGGACAGAGCCATTGTAATGAATTGAGCGTTCCTAATTTTGGCCAACAAAAAAGGATTTGAGCTGGAAAGAACCCTCACCCCAAGCAATATTAAGAGGTTACAAAATCACATAAATTAACTCCGCCGGTGATGTTTTCTAGAGCTGATGCGAGTGCAGACCAGAAGCAGGATTCTCACGTGGTCCTGATTAACTGAAGAGTCCTTAGCAGCAACCAGCCCTGCCTGGGATGTGCTGGCCAGATGTACATGTACACCCACAGCACATGGAGGAGCCTTCAAAGGCTTGGGGGGCTCCACTGGGGGACTGGGGGCAAGCAGAGAGTGGAAGTGAGAAGTGTTGGCTGTGTCGTGGTGGGAAAGTGCCTCACCCTCTCCATTCCTCACTTTCTTTATCTACATGACTAGGATAATAAAACTTACTGACCTGAAAAGGAAGTTAGGAGATTTAATTAATGTTTGAAAAGCTTTTTTGAGATTGTTTGATATTGAGTAATGTGGGATGAACAATAGGAGCTCTTGGAAACAGGGGCTCTATCTATCAGGATTTGTGTACTGCACTCAGCACAATGGTGCCGTGCAGCCACAGAGTCAACTGTGTCATAAATATTTAAATTAAAACTATGTTAATTATTTTTATCATTCTGTTATTTGCTGATACACCAGTTCAGTACTTGGTAGCATTGAAGAGTACTGAGTGCAATTATTTGCCTGACTGTTATGAAAATCAGGGTTTATATTTTTAAATACAATTGTGGAAATCGGAAATAGACGGAAGCAAGGGGTGAAAATGTGGCTTTAATTACTCACCATGCTTCTTGTTAAAAGCACTAAGCAGTAAGGTATTCTTTGGGGAAGAACTAAACTTTGTAAACTTTCTTATTCCTCATAGAGCAGGATTTGGCATGACTGCAAAACCCTCGGTAGCAGGTCACCCCAACTCCAAAAAGTACAAAATCAAAATGCCCAAAGATGCTTCTGAGAGAATGGATTTTTTTTTTTGCCTTTAATCCAAAATCTACTATTATTCCTGTCCTGTGCACACTTGTGCCTGGTGCATATTTTCTTGTGTCCAGAGGGTGAGTTTAGTAGACTGATGTGTGCTTAACAGAGAGGAAAAGGGTTTAATTCTTCTCCTTCCCCCAAAATGAGCCCTGGGAAGCTGTGGTAGTGGGACGAGTGTTGGCATTGCTCCAGCTCCTTTGTAAAACTCTTCCATAGTTGAAATTGAGAAAAGCCCATGCTCAAAAGCACATCTCAATATATATTTGCCCTTCTCAAGGTAAAAGATGATTAAATAATTTCATATAAATCTTAAGATGCCAGTCAGGTATACCTGAGTTTTTTATGTAACTGGTCAGCCCACCTACTTACTCCTCTGGTGCAGGAAGAGGTTTCTCCTCCTCACATTTCCAGTAGCTGCTCCCCCAAACCTTGTAGGAACATAGTTGAACTTTTCTCCCTGCTGCTGTCCCATGGCTGAAAACCAAAAGCTGCCCTTGAGTTGCCTGATTATAAAGAAAGGTCTTGATTCAGGAAATCATTTCAACAAATAGTCTTTCTTGTGCCTTCATTTAAGGGCTTCTTCACCTTTCTAAATTTGAGCATTTTTTCTGAGGGAAAACTTAAGTGTCCATTCCACATTTTGGGTTGTAGGTCTTCCACAGGTTCACTGAGGTTTCCCCAATAGATTTTATTTTTTGTACAGTACTTCCATTCTGGGGATTTTTGTAGTTTTCAGTAGCTTTTACCTTTATTATTATTATCATTTTTCTTAATAGAAAACTTGCACAGTTCTTAGTGTAATCTGTTTTTTTGCTGTGTGAGAAAAGGGTTCTCCTGAGCTACACTTATTATGTGAGCCTGCCTGAAAACTGCTGATATGACACGTAGTTTAGCAAGTGAAAACCACATATGTTTGCTACATCTTTCCTCCACCAACTTTGGAGGGAAGAAAAAAAAAGTTTGCAGACATCCCATATAGCATTACTATATGCTGCACTTTAACTTCATTTTCTGTTTTCCCTCAGAATTCTGGGTGTTGCTGCTGGATTTGTCATCACATTGTCATTGTGTCCTGGTGTGCAGGCTACTGTGGGCTGCTGGGTGTGCATGGCTCTGCTTTATTTTCTTTCTTATTTTCTTTTTTCCTTGCTTTTTAATAGGTAGAAACAAGTCTGTTTGATTGTATATAGTTTGGAAAAACCTTGGCTTTTCAGAATGTTGCTGTCAAAGGTTGTGAGGTTTGAGGTGGGGGGACTGTTCCTCCCCGCTGTTTGTCAAGGTTGGATGTTCTTTTCCTGTTCACAGACCTATCAACATGGGGGAAGTTTGTTTTTTTTTTTTGTCAAAACAGCTGAAGATTAATACCTATGACTTTTGTTAGATAATATATTAATATTGGTGGGTTTGTCTTAGATATATAGTTCTACCCTTGATGAGGAGCATATTAATTGCAAATAATTAATAGTAAGAATGAAGAATTTGGGCAGAGGGGGAAGACAATCAGGAAGAAAATCATAGTTTTCCTTCTGAAAGGGCAGAAAGCCTGGATGGCACCTGAAAATTACTTGCCATGCCATGCAGAGTATGGGAAAAATGGAGCAAAATAAATGGAGTTTCTTGGATTCAAAGGTGAATTAAAACAAATCAGCTTCTGCCTGGACAAGCCAGCCAGATAGGGCACATTAACAGATCCACGTGATAAACCAAGAGGCAACTGCAGAGCTCCCCAGACAACTTGCCTGAAGTGCCTGCCAAGGAGGCAGATGCTGCTGCTGGAAGAATATCTTCCACAGTTGGGCATCTGGGTTCCGCGCTTCCCACGTAAGGGAGAGGGATGGGAGCTGGCCCCTGCCTTCCCGTTTAATTATTTCAACATCCCTTTTATAGTTTTGTAAATAACACACATTATCCTGCCTTTGTGCAGGGGAATCAGGAGCAAGGAGAGGGGTTTTTGTCTCTAACACATCCCCTTGCAGGGGTGTCCACATGGGTGGGTACAGCCAGACCGGAGCTTGGCTGCCCTGTGCTCCAGCCTGGTCAGATGTGACACAGCTTGGGTCTGGGAGTCGCAGAGCTGCCTTGTGGTGGCACGGAGCTCAGCCTAATAAGCAGAGCAGGCTGAGATTCATTAATTTAACATTAATAAGCACAGCTCATGAGCTCAGGCACAGTGCTGTATAACGCAGGCACACAGCTTCTGGAGGAGAGCGGCGTCCGCCCTCGCCAGCTCGGAGTGCAGTGCTGAGGACCCAGCCAGGGTGTTCCTCCTCCCTGCTGCATTTTGCATGAGAAGTTTTGTGGGCACTGGAGAAGCTTCTGTGCAAATAAAAAAAATTCCCATCTTGGTTTTTAAATTGTGTTGCTGATTTATGCTGAGACTTTAAGTCATTTAAACATCTTGTGCCTCGGTTTCCCAATGGGTGTGTAACAGCTTCCTCAAGGTGTTGTGGTGAAAACAGGTCATAAAATACTACACAGAGTGAAATTTTCCTTCTGCCTAACTTGTATTGCAATTCTGTGAGTAAATTATTTGGTACATATAATGGTTTCCCAGATAAGGATTCATTGTGCTCAGTTCATGTTTGTGCAGAGAGTCAAGACAAGGTTTCTGCACCGTTTGATGTCCTGTGTGCACCCAAAAAATGGGACCAGAAAGGTCATCAGTTTTAGCTGGTATCTGTGATTAGCTCACTTTGTTTGGGAGTAAAAGTCACATGTGAGTAAGGAAGAGGAAAGAGAGGAGACCTGTGGAACTGGTCTAGGACAGAAATATTGGGCTGTACAGAGCAAGCAAATATTCTCTGAACATATTTGAGTAGAACAGGCTGTTTTCTGTGGCCGTTTATTCAGGAAAATCTCTACTCAGGTCGGGTTTTTTATTGTTTCTTTCCTTTGTAAAGTCTATTTGTTTGGCTTGCTCATCTTTGGGAAGAAGCATGGATAGCCTAATAGTAGTTGTGCTCAATTATTTCCAGCATGAGTCATAATGGAACAATTCCTTATGGAATTAGACTAACAAGAACTATGTGATATGTCTGTTCAGCCCCATATTTTGTCTATTTTGCTTTTAAGTAGAAGAGATTTCATGGAAAGATGAACAGGGACATCAGTGGGTTGTGGTTTTTCCTATCAAACACAAAAAAACTTGAAAGAACAGGTACTGCAGCCCAAAGCTTTGCTTTTAATCCACCTGCTGTGGGCTGCATACACTGCACTGTGACTTCTTGCAGGTTCAGAGAGCTTGGTTGAAGAGAGATATATGGCACGGGTGTTAATCCCTGCTGCCAGGCCTTTCTCTCGGACTCTCTCATCACCTGCTTTGATCTGGGTTTCTAAGGAGGACCCTTCTGAAGTGCATTTCTCATTGTTATTTCTGCTGGATCTGGACCTGCTCCTGCAAGCTGGATTGCTGCAGAAGGGTTTAGGATAAGGCAAAGGTTGGATTCTCGTGCTGAGTGTCAGTGAGACAGGTGCTCTCGTGTGCTGTATAGAAGTCACAGGCTAAAACAGCCCCATGGTTGAGGTCTGTATAGCCCTGTTCTGTCTGTCTGACAGGAAAGAAAGAAGTAGGAGAAGGGTAGGAGAAAGAGGGGGAATGCCATGAAAACAGCACAGCTGCAATCCCTCATCTTCTCCCCATCAGACCTCCCTTAAGACCAATTCAACTCTGGGCAAGAGCATCCATCTCAACCAGCAAATATAGAAACTGCAATAATAGGCCTCAAATAAAGCCAGTTTAGTAATTTTTCCGACTAACCAGAAACTTTTGAAACTGCTGTAATTTTCCCTGAGAAAGGCCTGTGATCAAAGGGGGTGGTGCAAGTCTGTGCTGAGGGACATTGACACTCCTCTTCTGAAGAGTGTCCCCAAAATTAATATAACTCTACATTTTGTAACCTCTGCAAACTAATCATGTTTCCCTAGACTGATTCAAACAAACACACTTTGTCTCTATTTGCATAATATAAGCATCACATCATTACTGAAAATTTAAGTACACTACTTCATTCTTATTTATGGAGCCATGAGATCATTCAGACTGACCCCTGTCTTCTTCATCAACAAGTTCAAGAGAACACGTGTTTTATTTTTGGGGGGGATTTTTTGTGCTTTCAATATCTATTCTACTGTTGCTTCCATATCAATGGAGCAAAGCTTCTGGAATAGCCCTATCTTTTCCTGAGGATGTGTTTAGGCAGAGAAGAAGATTGACCTTCTTCAGAGAGACTCAGACAATTACTTCCCTAATGCTTAAACCCCCAAATGGCTCCACTGTTACATCTTCCTGCCTTCCATCACTCTGTGCCACTGTGTTGCCTCCGTCTGCCTCTGCATTATGAACTATTAGTATTTTATTTCTTTTATTTCAGCAGTTTTATTTTTCCTTTTGTTTTCTTTTCTCCAAAAAACCACCAGTGTCGGTCCAGTTTCGCCTGTTGTTCTACACATCCACAGCAGGAAACAATTGCTGTCCCAAATAGATTATGCTCTAAAAAAGCCAAGGCAGACAAAGGAAGTATTATCATCATTTTGTAAACAAGGAACCAAGGCACAGGGAGATTAAATGATTTACCCAAGGTCACCCAGAACATCCGGTCAAAGCCAAGAACTGAACCCACATCTCCCGAGTCTCAATCAAGTGATTTAACTATGAGATCAAAGACTTATTGTGTATACCTGATATCTCTCCCCTAAGACACGGCAACAAAACTTTTTCAGGTTAAGATCAATGCCACACAGAGTGCTGTAAATTTTGTATATGGCATATCTGTGCTGACAGCGTGTACCCACTCCTTGCACTCGTATTCTTCCCAGGAAATAATTTCCCTTATTATTCTTCCATTGCCAGTAATAAATTATCATCCTTCTCTAGATAACCTGCTGAAGGAGAGAATGTGTGCACATAGTGCATCCAATGAACACACAGAAAACTGTTTTTCTGCAAGGCCAAACTCAGTCATTTTATGGACTGCTTAAAATCCTTCCATGCTTAATGAAATGGGGACATCCCCACAACTGTAGGGACTTCATTTTGCCATTTCAGCTGGAAGCTGCAAAACAAGATAAAGGATCTACATCTCTTACATGCACATGCCAAGAAATGATCACTATAAAGGCATCATTCATTATAAACTCAGAGTGGTCTTTAATCTGGAGCCCTTATCACCCCCTCACTGGGGTCAGTATATCGTTCCTGGGATGAAATACTCCTCTGTGCCTCGATGGGGCCCAGATCCTGACGTCCCTTCAGTTTTAGGGGTAGTTTGGCCAAAAAAGTGACTAGAAAACAGCATGGCTAGTGCCAACAGCAAGGAGGAATGGGGTCACAGGACCCTGCCCTCTACATACCCCTACCCTGAGGCCTCCCTGGCCATCCTGCAGCCCAAGCAGCTCTGGTGGGTGTCTGAGTGAGCCATGTCAGCTGTGTATACTTTTGCTTTAATGCCATGAAGCACAAGAAGAAAACCTGAGGTGAAGGTGACACCCTTGGTTGATCTTTCTGCTGCAAACGCAGCTCAGTGGGTGTGGAAGCCACAGGGGAATGATGAGGGGCAACCTCACAGGGTTGTTTTTCTGCCTCTGTGGTATCTCAGCAACATTAGGAGAGCAAAAATGCACTTCCAAATATTTCCTCAGCATTTCTTAGGTGTTCTGTGTTGTCACAAGCTCCTTGTGACGGACAAGAGCACTGTCTGTCTTTTCTTGAGTGAGAATGTGTCTGACCTCAACATAGCACAAGAGCAGTACAGGTGATTGAACAGTAGGGACCTCAGTGTTGAAAACATGACCATCCCAAAGGCCATTCCTGGAGAAATTCAATCCAACTGAGAGAATGCAATCTGGAACATGTTGCATTTGCCCAATTCAATGAACCCATAACATGGTAATCCCAACGTTTCTGACTGCATTGAAGGAAACAGAATTGTCCTGCTTTCTACTCAAGTTAAAATTTGGGATTTTGCTTAGACATCCTGATTTCTTGTTCAGGAGTAGGATATACATAGATATCATGAATCATGTTTAGTCTTGCCAAAGAATGTAATTATCCTTGGTATTTTGGATGACACTTCCAATAGGATTAGGACACCACATCCCAATTCCTCTTTTTAAAATTACTGATCTGTCAATACCATGGTTCTACTTACTTCTGTAGATGTTCAAAAAGGATTTTCATCGTGTCATAGTTGGGTCTAGGGAGCTTCTTTACCAGGTTCCTTATGCATTTGATGCGAGTGGCATTGTCCTGGATTTCTAAAGGAAAAAAAAAAGAAAATAACCGCTTGAGTGCCACATTAGGACATTGCTTTGCTGGTACCTTACAAGAAAAGTCATCATGAATATGTGGTTAAAACCAGAATATTTCAAACCTTTTTTCACCTTAACAGAGAACAAAAGTAGTTTACAAAGATTAAAAATTTTCTGTTAATCTTAAGAAAGCAGTTTCTGGTTCAGAGAAAAATATTTTTTTACTTTTAACTTATTTTATTAGACTGATAGACCATCTTCTTTAGAAAAAATACCTCCAAGAGGTAAGAGACCCACATCTTAAATGGAATTATCCTTTAGAATTACATTTGTCCAGTGGTGCAGCTTCTGTGATAGGTGCACCTTCTAGGTAATCCTTGTTATGTTTTATTCATCATAATTAAATCCAGTAAATTTATGAATATCTGTCTTTAACATCCCATCATACTTGGAAATATAAAATTTACTATTATTTTTAGTAATTCATCCTTGTGAAAAATTATTTTGAGAAACTGTTCCACTGTTTCTCATACCTGTAACATCCCACAACTGGAATTTCTGTGGGGAAAAAAACTGTGCCTCGAACTCAAAATTAGTAATAAAGAATCCAGCACTAAGGGCTTTAATCTCTCCTTTAGGGTGATAAGAACAGTTCTGCCATTTCTGTTAAGGTGTACCTTCCTGTTTTACCATGATTTATAGTTTTGTGGGAAAGGTTTGGCTGATATTTTCATCGATTTGTCTGAGATGTTGCAACTAAAGCAAAATTGTACAACTGCGCTTTCATTTAGGAACAGATTAGATAAGGTACCAGTAGATCTGACGTAGGGAAAACATCTTGCATGTTACATGCCCTAGATAACCTGAGAACACTTTTCTGATCTTATCATCTATGATTTAATTATCACCTATCATTCTTCGTATATGTTCCTCTTTAATATTCATATTACCCTAGCACTCAGAGATCTCAATCAGGATTAAATCCCAGTTGCAGTAGGTGCTGCAACAGCATACGTGGTGATCAGTGACTTGACTTAAAGGTTTCACCAAAAAAAAGTTTAAAGCTAAAATTTTCCTGCAATGAAGCTTAATTTAAAAATTAAAATTACTAGGATAATATTCTTTCCTAGGAAGGAATGCGGTGCTAATTCCTGTTGAGATTAATGCTTCATATCCACAGATAGAGATGTTTATATTGAAATTGTTTTTAATTTTAACAATCATGTAGACGTGGAAGACAAAGACCTAAAAGCAGGCAGTGCATAGGTATTAGTTTCCAGTAAAAAAAAAAACCAAACTTTCTTATGGAGTTATTCTATAGGAAGTCAAGCACTTGACACTCATGATAATGAAGGTAAACACAAATGAAGAGCATACTTTCTGTGTATTTCTCTCTTGTTTTGGTTTGACCTACAAAAACCCTTAACTTCTGAACAGCACAACCTCCCTCAGGCTTGCAGTCATCCCTTGATGTTTTCTGCCACAAGCCATTGCTACTGCTCAATTTTGTTCTATGGGTGAACTGCCCAGTGGAAATTGGTCTGAAGCTACAAATGAAAATATGAAATTTGCAGAAGTTAATTTATTATAGGAAGAGGGTGAAAATTCTCCAGGCTTTTTATTTGTGCTGCTTGGTGTACATAAAAAAAATTACAAAATCATTTGGTTTTGAAAAGTCCTCCATGATCCAAGTCCAGCCTTTACCACAGCACTGCCAAGTCCACCACCAAACCATGTCCTCGGTGCCACATCCACATGGCTTTTAAATCCCTCCAGGGATGGGGACTCACCCACTGCTCTGGGCAGCCTGTTCCAGTGCTTAGCAATCCCTTTAAGGAAGAAATTTTTCCTAATACCCAACCTAAAGCTCTTCTGGCACTACCTGAGGCCATCTCCTTTCAATCTGAGGCTTGTTGTTTGGGAGAAGAGACTGACCTCTGCCTTGCTACAACCTCCTGTCAGCTGTTGCAGAGAGGGACTCAGGTCCCTTCTGAGTCTCCTTTTCTCCAGGCTAAACACTTCCAGCTCCCTCAGCTGCTCCTTGTCAGGCTGAGCCCCAGCCCCTTCCCCAGCTCCATTGCCCTTCTCTGGACATGTTGTGCCAAGACAAAACATGCTATGATCTCACCAGGTTAGTTATATTTATATTTATACTGGGGCTGCCTTGCCTCTCCTGCAACTCCACAAATAAGTTTCTCAATTTTAAATTCTGGTTTGGGTAGGGTTTTTTTTTTTTTCCCCTGAGAATTCATTGGGCTTGAGTGGAACTGAGACATTGAGGCAGGACAAGCACAGTGGAAGGAAGGGCTCACTCTTTGTTTGTTGCAGAGC
Organism: Irena cyanogastra; assembly: GCA_013397155.1. Classification (NCBI taxonomy): domain Eukaryota; kingdom Metazoa; phylum Chordata; class Aves; order Passeriformes; family Irenidae; genus Irena; species Irena cyanogastra. Next base: position 284,107 of record VWZV01008318.1, read on the forward strand.
ATTTATGAGGAAGTGTTGTACAGTAAAACTTTATCGTGGTCTCTGGACAGAAGTGTCTCTGCTCTGTGTTGATTAACACAGATACCAGATAGGGAACCACATTCCTGCACCCTCTGCTGCTCACAGAGGCTGCAATTCTTTGTGAGATGTATTTGTAAAGGAGATAAAATAGCACCCTCCCACCCCCCTATTATTAATTTATAAAAAAGTTAATTATTGAGAGAATGGAAAGGGTAGAAAGCTTTGTTTTAGGGCTTACTGTACCAAAGTCATCAGTATGGAACATAGGGGATATTTAGGTAGGCAATGAAGCACAAAAAACATAGAAATTTTGCATAAAATTATGTTGTATGTAGGTCTATTTGTTAATTGTTAGTCTATTGTAAAAGAAGAAAAAACAGGCAACATGTGGTAACTTTAGTCAGCATTTCTGAACTGGGAATGATAAACACCTCTGCCTGGCTCTGGCATTTATCAGTACTGAGATATTATTACCACACAGAGTCACAGCATGGTTACTGTTATCATCAAAAAAAAAGAGCCAGCTAATCTTAATGGTTTGTAAAGCCGTTACCTGCACTGGTCTGACATTTATCATGATCATTTTACCACATGAGTCCTACATTGCAAAGGTATTTTATCTGGAAGGGACATCACTATGAATTATTATTTGCAGCTAGGTAGAAAATTGTATGTTGTAGATACCTTTTCTCATTATAAATCACAGTCACATTTCACCATTTCCCACACAAAGCTGCTGAGCCCAGGCTTTTTGCCATAACACTTAGTCTTGCTCCCTTTTATAGTTCCATGAAAATATTGGGTATCCTTCATTAAAATGGTTGATATCAGTGAGTTTTTTTAAATGCTCTATACACGCTTGATTTTTCTCTAGTATAAAAGAATTTGTTTTTCCACTTGAGAAGCTGAAGAGGATAAACTGTTCATTTTTTTTATTAAAGCTTACTCTCGCTTCAGTTTTTGTGGCTGGACTTGTCTTTACTCTTGACCTTGTTGATGGAATATTTAACAGATCAGATGCAAGATCTTATGTTTCATTTGCAATACCTATGTATTTGCTTTATTTCTGTAATGCCTTCAGTTCCAGAGTCCTAGAAATTTTTCCCTCTTAGAAAGATTTTTTAATTTTTTTTTTTTTTTTTTAGATTTTTCTCTTTACCTTGCACAAGTGGAGGGAGGAAATTTTTAACATGGGTTTTTACAAATAGGTGGGGAAAAATTTATCTCCCTTCCCTGTGCTGTATCAAGAAGCCCAGCAATGCAGAGTGAAAAGAAAGGAAAACACTCTGAACAGCTGTTAAATTCTCCAGCTAACTCTAGAAAAGGAAGCAGAGCAGTTGTGATAAAAAGACACAATATTGGTTTTAATGACATTATTTTTATTGTAGGAATTGGTGAAAACCTGAGGGAAAGAAAATCATTTTGGAAAGTTAGACTCTCTTCCCCATGAAAATTTTGGAAGGGAAAGTCATCATAATCACATATATCAAATAAAGAATGAGAAGAGGGCTAATCCTCTTTGCATTTTATGGGGAAATTTTGGGAGACATAGGGGATAATTTCAGCAGATCAGGATACTCTGAAGTGAATCACAGATGGTTTTGCCGTGTAAAAGAATCATAGAAAATATATTTAGAATTTGGGTTACTGTCTTTAAAAATAGGGCTGGCTCCCTTTAACAGAGCAAAATCGTGGGGATGCTCTCTTGTTTATATCTAAATGGAGAATGCATTGAAAAAAAAAAACCCTCTTACTATTATATAAGCCCTCTTGTAAATGAGCTTTGGATAAACATTTGGGCACAGAAGAAAACATGACGTGTCTCTAACATTAACAGTGGCTGGGTAAAAATGAATGAAGAAAGTAACCTTTAGCACTCGTGTCCATAAAGAATACTTAAGAGAATCCCACCGAATGTTTCTTTTAATCATTAATTTTAAATGGACATAGATGTTTACAACAAGCCACTTTGTTTCAGAACAGGAAGTCCAGGGTTTATCTCCAATAACTCACGTTGGCTAGGAAGGGATGGATGTCTCTAACCTGATGTGCATTCATTATTTTGTAAGGTACTGGGGTCTGACCCGTGACCCTCCTCAGACCTGCTGCATTATTCATGTCTGACTTACTTTGTATAGTTTTACTACAGCGCCCATTTCCCCTTTTCCAGGCATTTCGGTGGCTCGTGCATGTTTAATGCTAAATGGCATTTATGCTTCACATTAATGCCTAATTTTATCACAAGCCATGGTTTCTTTTTATGCTTTTGAGCCTCACAGCTGAACTGCTGAAAAAAACCCAGTGATTTATGATCCTGCATAAAATATCAAACTATTGATCTGCCACCTTTTGTTGTTGGCTTTTTAGGCATGGTTTTCCCTGGTTTCCTTACAGGCTCTTCTCACCTTGTTCTGTTTTTTTGGATAAGATTTCTGCTGTGGTTAAAACGTCACACACTGTTGCTACAGCAAAATCTGCCTGCCAAGAGTTTTTCCAACAATTCTCAACTGATTCGGCTGCCGAGAGAAAGACGGGTCTTGTCTGGGGCTTTTTTTTTCCTGGGGTTTTTTTTTTTGGGTTGTTTATTTCATTCCTTTTATATATTTTGTAAATCGGAACGGGGTGGTTTAGGTGGATTTTCGAGTGCTAATGAAATTGTGAGACTTATGGCGCTGGCTACAGCCAGCCGGAGTGTGGGCAGACGCTCTGTGAGCTTCCCCACTGTGCTGCTGTGCAAGCATCCCTGCTGTTATGTTTGCTATAGTTTTAATGTCTGTGAAAAATTCCTGATGCAACTAAATTATGTTCTGCCCTCTTGTTTGTATAAATAAACACCCGGCTTAGCCAATTCATCTCGCTCTTGCCCGTTTTAGAAGCTTGCTCTGTCACACAATGCTTAACCCCGGTCCTTGATGGCTTTGGTGTTATCAGAGAATGAAAACTTGCCTAAAAGAGAGTACTCTGTTGGCTTAATTTTAATTTTTTATTTCTTTCCAGACACATCAACTGCCCAAAACTCTGCTTTCGTTTGGTAAGTCTTTATATTCTGGAAGTCATGCTGGCTATGATACACAGGTTTTAATGTATTAATAGATAAATCACTTATTCATACCACTTTTAATGTCAGGATATCTTCATGTTACTGCATGCAACATAAAAGTCCCAATTTTAATAACTTGCAGTACACTGTGGCAATCTATTGCAGATATATTGTAAAATATTTTCTTGGTTTTTTAAAAAAAATCTATAAGAAGTGTTGAAACTAACTAATATTAGCTATAAAGAAAATAAGCAATTTGTGATCCGAATTGATTTACTTTTTATTCATGCCTCAGAATTAGTTGTTGCAAAAGAAAATGAGAATTGTGTGAAACCTCTCTATCTGGGCAATTGATAAATTCATCCTGTGTAATATAAAGTGGAATTTGCAATGAATATTCATACAACTTTTTGTGATCCTCTAGCAAGACCCAAGACAATGAGTTTGCAACTCGCTCCCATTTAACAAAAATATATGTGGAATTAATGGGAAGAAACAGCACTTAGAAAAGTTAAACTTTAATGCATTGAACTCCAGGTGCCAGAGTTTGAGGGAAATAACCAATAATAGTCATTTTTTACATATTTGATGGGACTGATTATGCAATGTGCAACTCTAAATGGCTTATAGCACATTGTAGCATGGTTCCATCCCATTGGCTACAGTAGGGTGCAGGCAGATGGATGACAGTGACAAGGAGAGAAGTGCTTTTGCTTAGCCGTGCGTTAAGATGCCATCCAGAAGCTCTGTGCACTGCAGACACTTCATTAGGATGCCAGGATAATGGTAAACTACCACTCAGAGTGACACCCCATTTCCTGCTTACTGAGCTCTCCAACCTCGGCAGATGTCAACAATCTCACAGTGCTACAGAGCAGACCTAACTTTCCAGGCACTTTGACTCCAATTTTTTTCCCTTAACAGTGCCATACATTACATGCAATATGTAACAGCAAGTACCAAACAGAAAACAAAATTTGCTGCCCTAATTATAACAAAGCAGCATCTGACTTAGGTACTGCATGCCCAGCGTACATACAACCAGTTAGGCGGCAGCGGAGAGGAATGAACCTTGTCAGTCGATTTTGGGGGTTAATTAGACTTAGGACTTTGCTAAAGGATAGTCTGATCCAGACTGAAATGATTGTGTTTCACCTCTAAGTTCTACCATGCAAAGGGAAAACGTGCCGAGCTCTTTTCCTGGTTTTTCATACACTGCGAGAGCCTCGCGCGGGGTTTTCAGAGCCGACAGAGCAGACTTGAGCATCTGGACGGGGTGATATTTTCTCTGCAAATGCACAACTCGAGGCCGTAACGCACCTCCCCAACAGCAGTTAAAGCCAGCAGAGAGGCTGAGCTGTGATGCTTGACCTGCACTCCTTTCCAAACACAAATAGTTGCTCACACTTCCAAAAAAATGTCTTCAAAGGCAAAATCAGCATACACCCATTAAATTTCTAATTTAATTGAATTTCTTGATGCTATCAGTGTGTGATTATAGATGTCTTTAAAACAGAGAATGTTGCTTTTTCTGTATATAGGTATTTTGCTCCCTCCTTTTTACTTTTGGCCAAAGAGGTGATTTCACAGTGGTGCTGTGCCCTACAACAGCAGTGGACCATCACTATTTATTATTTTTTTGAGTGAAGTGGTGGAGACATGACAGGACATCACTGCCAGCTCCTGAAATTCCTGCTCCCCTCTCCTCCACAGCCTCCTCTGGCCACCACTGGAAGATGGGCTTGCATTGGCATCCCTCTGATCCTCACCCATGATCTCCAGACTTCTATGTCATTGAGAACCTGAGGCTGGACAGTGATTTGGGAATGAACAAGCCTGCAGCATGGTGGAAGGATGCACGGGGCTGAGGTGGCAAAGCATTTCTCAGATTTCACCTCACATGAAAATTAGGATGCTGAATAGCTGTCCCAGAACAATCACAAAGTCGGGGCCGTATCACATTTATTCAGCTGTTGTCTGTTTTCCCCAGGCAAAATTCCCACCAAAGATGTCAAATGCACTCTGACTTTCCTCCCTGCACCCTTGGCATTGCCATCAAGAGGAGGGATTGGGCCCCTTGCCCGTGTGCCAGGAGAGATCCCAGAAAGAGTGAAAACTGGAAATATCTTTTAGATGCTTAAACTGTAAATTTCTATGCTTAAAAAGAGACTCTTAAGATTTGCTGGAAATAATTTTTTGCATATTCATTCTGGTATTTTTGCTCTGCTCTGCCTAACCTTTAGTATATTAACCTCCAGCAAAAGAAGGAAGCAAGGAAGTTCATTTCTCAGCTGACCCATATGAAGGGGTTAAAAGGATTCAATATTTTTAGTAATCAAAGAAAAGCATACATTTTACTTTTCCTTTTTTTTTCCTTTTTCTTCTAACATTAAAAAAAAAGTAAACAGCATCTCCCCAAGGGAGATTTAGATTTGAAGACTGTTCATTATATCATTTGAATAAGACTAGACCTGGCCTTTTGACTTTGAACCACTACCAAATTTCAGGCTGTGAGGAAATTGTTCTACATTTCCTGACAAATTGAGTTAAGCAGACATTAAGTGGGCTTTAAGAAAACAAATGGCCATCTTTATCACAGGTGGACACTGATGGCTTAATGGGGCCTGGGCTGATTGTATCACTTCTAATGGCTTGACGGGAAGCATTAGGGTTTTTGCATAAAGAACTGGCATTGCGAACCCTGCTAACACAGACCTGTCAAGCGTTCTGTATCCCTTTGTGCATGGAAGCAGATGTTTGTATGTATACTATGAACTGGCATTAGAGCAAGCGACAGATGCCTGTATGAATGCCAGGTTTGTGAATTTTTACAGCAGGAGCATGTTCTGAGGAAGTGCAGCCCTGCCCTCTATCATAGGTAATTCCCAGTGGAACTTGCTAAATCCCAGCTATGTTTTCATTATTTGGTTTTCCTAGCAACTGGATGAATGTGTCTGTCCTGAAAATGCGAGCGAGGAGAGCGCTACCAAATTCTTACAAATTCGCACGAGCGAGGCTGGTTTGAAGTTATTATTTTCTGCAATTTCCTTTTGCACCATGTAATCTAACCCAACCTTTCTCAGAGGGGAAAGTGGTATTATGGCTATATAATTAAAACTTGCATTAATGCTAGCTGGTGAACCGTTCTCCCCCCTCCTCCTCCTTCTCCCCCCCCCACCCCCAGAAAAAAAAAAAGAAAAAAAAGAAGAAGAAAAAGGGAGAATTGCTGAATTCGATACACGGCGTTTTGCTGCCTTCCACATTCACAACTTGCACTATAGTTGTCTGTCAACAATACGAACAGGTAGCTTGCAGTCCATTAAACAAACACAGTGCCCCCCTCACTTTTATTTGACATTTTATTTGGCTGTGACAAATGAGCAGCAGTTGGATTATAACATAATTTGTCTTGTCTTTATTACCAGCACAAAGGACACCATTCATTAATTATTCTGCCGTTGCAGCTTAACACTAACTGGAAAGGTCCCTCTTCGGACAGATGGCGGGGACGATGTTATTTATATCAATCAGCCAAAATCCTCAACAAGGATTACTGTTCCTGAGACTACAATGATTTATTTCTTTCTACCTCACCCTCCCTCAACCCCCTTCTGCTTTCAGAAATTTCTCTATAAAAATGAAATTTGATGGGAATCTTAAAGCAAAGCCATATTTAACCTGTTAGCTTGCAAAACAACATGCATGCTACATCAGTTTAACTACACTATATTAGTTGCATATTTTGAATTGTTTCAGCCTTTTTTCTTTTCTTTT
>VWZV01008318.1:290967-316878 GCA_013397155.1 Irena cyanogastra
TTTTTTTTTTTTTTTTTTTTTGGTGGTCTTCGACTAAGCAGAAAAGATTAACCAAGGGTCTCGGAGCAGCAAGTTCAGCAAAAGTTTGCCTTTTCTGTAACACCATCCTGCTGTTGTCCCCAGGGACCACCAGGATCAGGAAATAGTGCCAGCTGTCAGGATTTCTGTCTCTGATAAGATGAGATGACCCACCTTATTACACCGAGACCAGCAGTAGACCCTTCTGCGAGATGAACTCGGATGTTTATTAAAACTCCAGGCTAAACTGAGGGTCAAATCATACAGGAGACAGATGCTCATCAATTCCTACTGGATGCAAGCCTTTATTCCGTATCAAGGGGTGGAGGGATTTTACCTAAATTGTTCTGTCGTGTTAACGATCCTGCCCAGCTCCTGATCAAACACTAATCATCACCACCACTCTAATCCAGATGTAAAAATCATCTGCGCATCGCTTACAGGGGCTTAGAATCACTGCCCTGCCTTCCACATGTTCCTTTGCAGGAGCCATCCACGTGGAATTTTGCAGAGCACCAGGACCGAGACATTTAAAGTTTTATCCAAGTTGCATGCACTGCTAATAAAGACTAAAATACAGAAACTTTCATTGTCTGAAGAAATTATTGGTATAACCTTGGTATCCTGATTAGTTTGCAAATATTAAAAGTCCCATCAAGACAAATATCAGCAACATGCAAATACCCTTGCAGGTTGTGATTAAGATTTTAAATGTATCCTTTTGCTTTTAGTTAATGAAAAACAAAGTCTTGGAGGATCTAAGTTGTAATTTATTAAACATGAAAGGCTCCTTGATGAAATATAGAAATGAGATATATTTTGCATTTCAAAGATTTAAGCTGACAACTTACTTGCATGCAAATAAGAGCAAGATTTGTAAAAATATTTGAAAAGAAATTATTCCTGAATGTACTTATTACAATAATGTGGCATGTAGATAAGAGAAACACACAGCATTAAAAGACATTCATTTCTCCAAAGTCTTAAAATTAGCTTCTTTCTGCCATTGTGTATTAATGTTCTTCTTCAGGAATGCAGCATATTAAAGAACTGAACAGAATTAGTAATAAATTTGTTAATTACAAATTTAAGCAACACAACTGTGTTGTTTTCCCAATATGTTTTTTTTCAAAAGCAGAATTGCTAATGCATTTTAATCATTTATGTATAAACATTTGAGGATAAAATATTCTGAAGTTTATCAATTTCAAGAGCTGTTTATTTGCTGGCAAAATAGGGCATGTTATACAACATATATCTTATCATTTTTGCTCATCAAATCCCCATTTGCTGAATGCAAATTTCTCTGGTCTAAGTGCTCTTGCACCTCAATTTAAATGAATAATAGGATAGACTCTATTAAAATCGGTTTAAGGTTGCCATGGGTGACATATCAGTAGGGTTAAAATGAGAAAAAAGGTCACAGAGGCAGTCCTTACAACCTGTTTTTTTTATTATTATTATAATGAAGCATATGTAAGTATCTATGTAGGTTTAAATGAAAACATATTGATATTGTAGACAATACTTAGTTTGGAAGTCTTTTTCTATTTTTTTTAATCTGTGCAGTACACACCAAATAAATGTGAAATTATAGTGTCATCAATAACTCCGGGAATGGATTCAGTTGCTCTGAAAATTAGAGAGTAAAGCCTCAGTGCAGTAACACTGTAGAGTGACAGATTGTGGATTTGTAGAAATAACAGAGAACTCAGAAAGAGCCTGTACTTTTGCTGTGGCAAATCCTTCATTTCAAGGAACCAGCAAGGTACTGTAATCATATTAACAAAGCAGCCAGAAACTATACCCAAACACCTCATTTAAGAAGAATTTGGAGTCTTCAGCTAACCTGATTTATGGGATTATGCATGCAGTTATTTGATAAGTATTGAAAATACTACCACTTCACACTGAAGCCTTCCTTGATCTATCTTTTTGTGGCTGTGTCATAGTCTTATCCTGTTTAAAGCATAAAAAATACCACTTCTGACCGTTCTAAAGACTTAGAGTATAAAGTAAAATCACAACTTTCCTGAGTTTTTTTTTGATCCTTAAAAGTAAAATTTATTTTTTTAGTAGTCTCCTTATTATTTGCTTTTTTCTTTTTTTTTTTTTTTATATTAAGCATGATTTTTGCTTGACTCTCACAGAGTCAGATTTTTGATAGGAGGAAGGACTATATTTCGTCTTCTATTTTTTTTTAACCTACAATGAGATGAAAAAATCTCCTTATTTGCTAAGGTTACAGTGTTGGTTTAATTTTCATAGGAGCAGTGGAATATTTTGAAGTGAGTAACATTTACCAAGTCATTAGTTTTATGCAAACTAGGGAGAAAGATGAAAGAAAAAAAATTATCAATTATTTATAGATTGTTAAAATGTATCGTAGTGCAGCGCTACTGTATAGAAATGACAATTAGCCAAACTTACCTTCTATAATTAATAATGCATATATTATGCTCTTTGGGCAACTAATCACCAGTCGTACGAATTTGTTTGACACCGATGAAGATACCTAGGCACACGCACGGGTTAAAACAAGGAAGGCAGAACAATGTTCTCCCATTAAGGAATGGCCAGCTGGAACAGGCTCTCAGCTATTTCAGCGCTCCTCAAAGTCGCGCCGCGCTTCCAGTTGACAAAATGGTGGTGGGGTCTACCCAAGCGCTTGACAACCTGATTGGCACATGTGAAATTAAAATCCAAAGGCTCCTAACGGGAAAGGTCTCCCAAACTGGCGATTTGACTGATACACTGAAAGGCAACCCACCGCATTTATCACCCTCTGCCTCGGCTCGAAACTTGGGGAAGACGGCGACAGCAGCGCTCCTTCTGTCCACGCTACTGGCCAGGCAGGCGCGGATCAGCAGGCCACGCTGCGCAACCTGTTTCCCCGGCGGTGCAGATTTGGAAGCGGCAGCGATAGCTCGCGAGGGCCATTCGCACCTATCAAAATCAAAACAACAGGCAGGGCTGCCACGCTTTCAGCGCGAGGAGCCGCGCGGGCGAGAGGCAGCCCCGGCGCGGGTGTGAAGCGATGGGAGCCTTCGCCGCGCCCCGCCGGGATGGGGCCAAGGTGCTCCAGTGCTCTCGGCCAGGTGGCTCCTTGCCTCCAACCTGCTTTTCTCCTCTATGCCTTAAGGAGGGAGTCTTAAGCATCGTTTTTCCTTTGGGGGTTTCTTTCCCTTTGAAAGGTGCTGCTTTTTTTTTCCTTTTTTATTTTTTTTTCTTTTTTAGCTTTATTTTTCCACTTCAGAAATTTGGTCTCGTGATGCGGCTATTAGTGTCATGTTTCTCACTGAAATGTCACTCACTGCCATCCCCTTTTTTTTTTTGTGGGCTCCTAAGAGCAGCCTTATGGCAGTTGTGGTGGGATTCAGCCACTTTAGATGCTGGCAGCTCACCACGGCAGGGAGTTACCCTGATGTATCCACGTTATCCTCCAACCGCGCCAAGACGTGAGGAGCTTCTGGGACACTTTGTGCAGAGTCTCAGGTGCTCTAAGGCATATTAAATGGCACATTAGATGCATCAGAGTTTAGTAAATAGATTTACCTGATGCAGCTGAGTGTTTGTTTATTTGGAGATTGTATCTGCAGGCTTGCAGCCCACCTCACCCCCTTTTGCTCTCAGGGGTGGGTCACACTCCATCCCTGGCATTGTCTGTAGGGTGAGGGCCCAAGGAATTCGGGTGTTCACAGGGAATGTTGTCCCAGCACATCCTGACAATAATCTCTTGTTATGGAAATATTTTGATCTACAGCTACAGATCTTTGAATCTATGGGGTACAGCTGCTCCCATGACTGGTGGCTCCTTGGATGGGAACCAGTACCATGCTGAAAAGCCCAGGTAAATCATCATTTTGTGTTCACTTCACTCTGTCCCAGTGATTCCACTGCATGATTTTCAAAGGAAGATCCCCTCTGCAAAATTAAATGGTTCCCACCTTGTGTTAAGCCCTGATAAGGATTTGTTAGAAGCTTTGATCACTGTCTACCTGTTAACACACAGAATACTAAAGAGCCCTCCATGTTCACAGGGGGCAGTGCAGAATTATTATTATTTTTTATTTGTGATAAGTATACTATCTGTAATAATTTATGGACATTCTTGAATTTATAAATATCAAGGCTTTGCCAAATATTTTAACTATCCCTCCATGGCAAATTGTCTTTAAATACTGGCAGGTTTTTTTCTTTGTAACATTTACTTGTGGACCAGAAACACTTGCAGTCTATTGCCCCTGGCCTTCTGTGAGAATGTTAGTTAGCAATGCTCATAAAAACTCAATTCATCAATGTGAACATAATTTGCTATGAACAGAAAGCTCACAAAAGGGTGAATTTGTCAGATAGACAGGTGGCCTGAGATCTCTCCCTGATACTGAACGATATGAATAATAGATTCTGGTAAATGTATGCCAAGACTTGAGCTGTAAACACAGCTGCCTCCATTCCCTTCCAGAATAACAGCTTCGAGAACGAAAGCACAGGAACCACAGTTCCACCTGAGGACTAAGCCTGTGCATGTACACACACACACAAACACACACACACTCACACACACACACACACACACACGCACAAATGCAATGTACTTGCAGGCTCACAAAGAAAACAACCCCAGAAAAAGGACAGAGGCCTTTCCAGCTCTTTTCGCAGACCCTTGCTCTGAGAGGATTTTAACATGTGTGGAGAGCAGAAGGAGGGAATAATAGAAAACATTTAAAATATATTTTAAAATATCTGCAGTCACAGAAATAAATCTTTCTCTGATCCAAGGGCAAAAAGAAAAAAAACCCACAAACCAAACCCTCAGCTGGCTTTTGTAGGTAAAGATGTAAGATGGGGAAAAAACCATCGTAATGTCACAGCTGAATATGTATAAAATAAAATTATAGGGCTTTTTTGCTATAATACTACTTCCAAAAATTAGCTAACTGTAATGATCCTTGCTAGACATGCACAACGTTGGAGATTTTTCGTTGCAGGTTATTGTTATTTATTTCTACTGTGTTCAGTTTTCACTGGGTTTTTTTTAGGCTTAAATCATTAATTACTGCCCATAGACTGGGAAAGAAAGATATTATATGTGCAAAAGTGACCTTTCAGCTATTGTAATGAGCAGCTTTCTGCTGGATGTTTGCCCAACATAACTTCAGAGCAGGCTGAAGGCTGTTCCATGCAATCCCAGCGACCCATGGTACAAAAGGGTTGCTGTAATGTTTGGACAGCAGTGGGAAGGATCTAATCCCAGGTCAGCATCACATAGGTGGGAGTAAAAGAACTGCAGGACAGTGACTTTATATTGCTAAAAATCTCCAAACAAGTCTTAAAATGGGCTCTTTTGCGGCCAGCCACGTTCATTTGGACAGCATCTGAATCAGTGGACTTTAAAGGGCAGAAATGGAATGTATTGCAGGAGAGAATGATTGGCTGAAACGCTTGTTTTGGGCTATCAAACTCTTAATTTTGCAGTTCTAGCTAAGGGCTTTCTGCTCTAGTCTTTGCATGGGCAGGGTTTAATATATTTTCCCCTTATAGGTATAAAACAAAGGACTTTTCCCACACTAGCATGCCTTATTTTAGGGATCAGGCAGGCTCTTTATTTGATCCCTCTCTGGCAGCGTTATAGCCCAGGAAATGAACTGGGAATTGTATCATCTGAAGTTCATACATGTTTGTTAATATTTGTTATTTAGGGAGGATGCTGCTCTGTAATGAGTTGGCGAAGGTGAGAGACACGCAGGCAGAACCAGCACATCCTAAAGCTCCCAAAATGTGACCGCATATGAGATATTAAAGGCAAAATGGAAGTTCTGAACAAATGAAATCACTGTCAGAATAATAAAAGAGAAATGAGCTATGATCTAATCTGTTTTCTAGCAGTGTCACAGAGGAGCTATAATAAAAGCTATTTGCAAAGTTCAGAATCATTTCCCGTGCAAAGCCATTCAAACACTCTGCAACTCTGGACAAATGGAGGGGGTCTTGGCTCTGCCAAAAAAATGGTGTGCAGATAGTTCACTATTAGTTTTAACTTTGTGCACCTAAATTTCTCCGTTGGCTGCAATTTAAGCTCCCTCTTTCTCTGAGATGGCACACGAACTTCTGCACCTGGATTTCTCCCTCTATTTTTGGTGCCTCATCTTCGCACCTTTCCAATTACAAGCTGCAAGCGTAAAGGCCAAACAGAAAAAGGAAAAGAAGCCATATCACTGGATGCTTATCTAACCTGGTTTTGCACCATGCATGCTTTAAATGAGAGCACAGCAAAAGATGTGCTGTGTCCTCTTTGGAAATGCTCACTCTGCTCTTCTTCTTGGAGTGCAATCCCACTTCCCATGTGCCTCTATTTCTGTGGTGTCCTCTGTGCGAGCAGTGTGAGGAAGAGACAGACAAAAGGGATGCAAGGAGAGATGAAGTGAGTCTATAAATGCTTGTTTCTCCCCTGATCTTCACAATGAAGTGATAAAGTATTGATGGTGGTGTACCCAGGGTCTTCTACAGAGCTAATGAAGGCCCTGCTCTGTATGCTCCTCCCCTTAAAGCAAATAAAAGAATTAGTGACAGTTTCCCCACGTTACTTGTTTGCATTTAAAAGAGGCATGGATTGGAGAGCTGGAAATGGGACTGAACCAAATAGAAGAGCTGAGCTGACCTTGGTCTAGGCTGTGGAAAAAAGTATGAACAGGTGGAAAAGGAAAACATCCTCCACAGATTTCTGCAGAATTGGAATAACAGCAACCAATCTCTACGAAAAGTTTCTCAATTCAATTCATTGCATTTTAGTATAGGTAGGTTAAGGCATGGCAGAAGGAGAAAAAGAAAGGGAACTCACAATTCCTCTAATATGACAGCCACCATTTCAAACAAAATGCAGTGGAGATTTAAGAGCAGCATGGACCTCTTGTGTATCTGCAAAAAGTCCCTGTTTTGACGCAGAGATCTGCTCACATGGGAAGAAACGAATGAATGAACATCAGTGGAAAGGGCAGGAATAACAGCAAACTGTGGCACCTCTCTGGCTTCCTGGCAGTGTGGCTGGGAGGTTCCTGTGCTTATGCTATCTCTGGTCCAGGATGGTGTCTGCTGAAGGTTTGATATGGTCATTCCACGTGAAGAGCTGATGATGAACATTAATAAATCATCTCCTGGTCTTCATGGGCTGGGCACTGTCCTCTCCTAGAGAGATCCTTTCAGAAGAAACCTGCTTTTGTTGCTTAGCAAAACCAAAAATCCACCAGGGATTCATGCACACAACCCGGAAGTCTCAAAATGCAAAAGCAAGTGAATCTCTTATCTTCACCCAAATATCTTGGTTGTCTTTGCACAAGCCTCTCTCTGATGCTCCCAATTCCCTTTGCACCCTTGTCTCCCTTTCTCCTTTGCTTGTCTTTATCTTTCCCTTACATATATCTTATGCTACAAAGCCAAAAAAAAAAAAAAAAAGAAAATATAGTTCACAAAGTGAAGGACTTACTAAATAGCAATTAATATATTACCTGGCATATAGGTAAGGCAAATAATCTTAATTTTTTCATGTTTTACTGGACATGGGAATTACTTTACATAGTGATAAAATAATTCTCCTGCTGGCTGCAAAAGCACCACCAAGCAGTCAGTGTGAGTCACCAGCAAAAGCCACAGAAGTCAAATAAACATATGATGCATTGCTTCTGTGTGGGAAAGCCTAATGTGTGGAGAAGACAAATATTGAGGTCTCTGTGTGGTGGAAGGCAGCATTGCTGTATCAGTGGAGATGACTGAGTTACTGAAAAGTGGACCTGACCCAGGAATTAAACTTCACAGGGTAATTTTGGTGATTTCTGGTGTGCTTAAGGTGAAAAATAAATGGGCATTTTAAAAATAGGACTTGTAATCCAACCCTGCCACCCACCCTATTATAATGGTGCTATTATTTGGCTATGCATCAAAAAATCATAATATTATATATTACATACTCCATAGCACACAATGAATTATATATATATATATATAATCAATATACAGGAAACTTCAATGGCATTTTTTCAAGGGTTGCTATTTCTAGGTGACTTCTGCTAGAGCTCAGGATCAGGCTGCTGGAAAATAAATGAGACTATCTATGCAATTAAACAGGCCTAATCTGCAAAAAGCAAGTTGATTGGTGTAGTTTAGCTTTGATATTATTGAAAGAGAAATTGAGATTTCAGAAGTCACAATGGCTCTACAAGTCAAACATGACCTTAAAGCCACAGGTAGACCCCGACATGAAGAGGAGCCTTTTGGTAATTTAAAAGTTGTCACACTGATTCTTCTGAATTTATGACTTGGAGTCAGCTCAGTGGACTTCAGCTCTTTGTCCATAAACCCACAAGATGGACGTTCCACAATATCCACAAACATGCATTAGAGTGTTAATAAAAGTATTAAAAAAAAAAAAAGTGAATATACACCCATCTTTTTAATTGGGAACAGGAAATCTCAGGAAATTCAAAATTGCACAGTGCACTGGGCATCTATGGCAAAATAATGTGCACAAATTCAAAATCTGGTATGGTGAATGAACTAAAGAGTAAAGAAAGGCCAACCTCCCTCCCAAGGATATATAACCAAGCTGCTGGAAAACACACTTTGATTGCATGTGGAGCAGAGGCAGGCTGGGTGCCAGGGGAGGGCTCTGGTCAGGCTGCACCTCCTGGGAACACGCGATGGAGGGATCGGCGCAGCCCCCGAGCCCCTGCCCACAGCTGTCCTGCCCTGTCCATGCAGCACAGAGCCTTCAGGGGGACACCTCCTTCATCTCCTGACACAGGAAAACACATCACACCCACCCAGCTGGGGTGGGGGAGTCTGCAGTCACAAACCAGAAACGAGCTGCCTCTCCCAGCTCACAGTCCCTAAAATTACTCCTACGATATTGGAGTATGGAGGTTTGAGATGACCTTACCCTTGCCTGAATGTTTTTTATCTTTTTTTTTTTTAAGTGGAAAATTTATAGGTGTTATGTATACACATTCACAGGCACACACATATATTATGATAGCTGACAAGACTGAAAGAGTACAGAAGGAAACTTTTTTCTCCACTAAATATGCAGTTTAATTCCTCACATACATACAAATAAAAAATTAATAAAACCACCACTCCTCCCTCCCTCACCAACAACCAGTGGTTTGGCATTTTGGAAGAAAACTTGCCAAGTACCCCAAGCTGTTTTCTATGTTTAGTGGAGAAGTCTGAGTGCACCACTAAGTCTCTAACTCCACTTGAACTCTTGCACTAAACATAGAGATGGCCCTTTCTTCTCTAAAACATTCTGGGCTACAAGCTGGATGTGTCAGCAATATAGCAGATGGGGAAAATGTATACAAGTATATTAATTTTGTGGCCCAGATTTATGCAGAACACATATTTCCACAGATTTCATATAGGATTTAAAATCTTGCTTTAACCCTTACTAGATAAAAGTGAAGCTTGGAAAGATCAAAAATGTTTGTAGAACGGAGGAATGGGACAGAGAGGTGACAGCTGCTGTCACTGCTTGCTTTGGTTCACAAAAATAATCTACATGCCTCCATTTACTTGCTCTGAAATATTTATATTAATTCTAGCAGTCTCACAATGACTTTGCAAAGTTTAATTAGCTCATAATTAATTAGCTTCTTAAAGCTTCCTGGTCGAAAGCACAACTGGGTGAGTCAAGCTAAAAAAAATTTTTTTTGGCTTTTAATTTTGTTTTATTCTTTTCCAGGCAGATCTACTGATGTGCCTGAATGTCCACAAATATTCAGGTGAGCCTTTTTATTCCCTCAAAATCTCCCAAAACCAAAAGGGCTGTGCATGGCAGGGTGGAGAAGCATTTCTGAGAACATTCATACCAGATGTGTGCTCACGACCCATCCTGAAAAGACTCCTTTCATTGTCTGCACAATGATTTGTCAACGAGTTATAGCTGCTCATGAATTATTTGCTAAAGGAAAAAATAAATTCCCTGATGGCTTTATAGGGTGTTCTATACACACTTTTCCAAGTGCTTTAATCATACTTTAGAAGTGGATGCAGCCACATTGGTGCTAAGTTTGGAGACATATCTTTGTGTAGGATGGGGTGAATCAATTAATTTTTACTGTGGTTTATGGAGAAACACTAATGAGGGCAGCAATTTTTTTTCTGAGGTTTACTGGGTAAAGAGACTTGTAAGTGAGACTGTAATGCTATTATAAAGTAAATACTTGTAACACTGAGCATTGTACATAAATACTAAGTACTACAAAGCTTCCTGAAGTGCTCTACAACCTCAGGCATCTTCTGTGTATAAACAGTGGCAACTTTCAGATTAGCACCTGGTTTATCTTTATTTCTTCTACTGGAAGTTGTTCCTGCTCATAACGGAGGGGTAGGAAGAAGATCTTTAATGTTCTTTCCAAATCAAACCATTCTGTGATTCTATGGTTCTATGATTTCTGAATTTTACCCAGAAAAATTTCATTTTGAGTCATGTTGTGCATGGGTAACACGTGCACAAATATTTTTTCTGTTCATTTGGTGTTAAAATTTTTCTTTATGTCGTTATATACATGCCCACTCCATGTACCTTTTTGTTCAAACCAACACAGCCAGGGAAGGATAAAGGCTGTAAATTATCTTTAAACTCATCCCCAGAAAATTGTGGGACTTAATGACTGATACACTGGGGAAGTGACAAACAGGAAAACCCTGTCAACCCCCAGGTCCAGCAGATAAACTAAAACATTTACAAAGAATTCGTCGTGCCTGGCATCACAAAAGTGGCTCAGTTCATTAGGTGAATAATTTCCAGTGAATTTTTAAAGCAAATTCCACGTAAGTAATGCACGAAAGGAGACCAGGCTAAGCCATACATTACAATATTTCTACAGTAAATTCGACAGGCTTAAGCAAAAAATTATTTGTATTGACTAAAAAGCTGCATTTCTGCAGTACCTTATTCAGTAACTCAGGAGAACATACAGTGTGCTATCTGCAGGATAGCTTTTTTTTCCCCTCCAGATGTCTCTTTTTCCTTCCAGAAGTTGCAGAGCATTGGACAAGCAGTAACAGATGATGAACACATGCATAACTACAAATGGGCAAGCTGATTGTTTTCAGAATTGGTATAAACATTTGCTCTTGGATTGAGATTTAGCCCATAGCAAATCTTTACATTCTCGTTATAAACCTCTGACAAAAAGAGCTTCTAATGAAAATGCTGACAGTGTGAAAACGTGGTTATGGTCAGGAAAACAAATGGATAAAAAGTGGCATTTTGTAGTTCCATATGTATACTTCATCGGGGAAGTCTTTGCTAAGTTTACACTTCAAAGCTAAAGCTTGATGATAACTGCTTCTCCTACCCTTTCTATTTAAGGCCCCCAAACCTACTTCTATTACTGCTATCTCCTGCACTAAAATTGGAAAAATAAAACCATCAGGGGCTGGGATATGAACTTTGCTGAGAGCTCAGTGAGAGAGCCAGCAGCTGGATTTTTAGCATCTCTTTTAGTTTTGATTGTATAGATAATAGTAGAGCCTAATCAGGACATGGACTCACTGCGGTAGGGTGATACAGACTGAAAAAAAGGGGAGAAAAACACTTTTCTCTTCTTTGGAGAAGAGAACTGCACTGTGTGTCAGCGTGGGGGTTATGGAAACTTGGTCTGTTTGGCCAAACCAGCCCCAGACGCGCTGTCCCCACACCTCGCTGGCCGTCCCATGGCCACAGAGAAGCACAGGAGGAGAAGGGAGATGCTGATAAAATCTATTTTATCCTTACTCATCACAGCACAAGCAAAGTGCAGACTAGTAGGTGATAACAGGATAAAAATGTGGCTTTACAAGCACAGAGCATTTGAATGGTTTTTGGGACAAGCCACTGAAATAGGTGCTGTCTGACAGAGCCCTTAAGTCTTTCCTCAGCACCACCAAGGCTTCCTAGGCTTGCTAGTAACCATGGAATAAGAGAAAAAAATAAGACAATATAAGATAGAAAAAGAAAAAAAAAATTAGAACCCCTAACCCAAGCTTTTAAGAACCAGGAATGTAAAACAAACTTGAGGCTGATAACCAGGAGGAAATTGTAAGAGTTCTAGTAGATGATGCAAATTCTATTGCAAAGAGACAGAGGAAATGTTCAGCACAAGAAAGGGGTTATTGGAAGGGATGCCTTTCACGGAATCCTAAAATGGTTTGGGTTGGAAGAGCCCTTAGAGATCATCTGACTCCAACCCCCTGCCATGGGCAGGGACATAAAATAATTTTGCATAAAGCAAATTAAATTGTAGGCGAATTTCAGGAAGAACTCAATCCTGACAGCAGGATTGCCTGTGGAACTGGAAAATCCTCACCCTGCCACAGACAGTAAACAAATGCTCTGCTCAGAGAGACTTCACTGCCTTGTGGGATAATGAATGTGGAATTATATCATTGCAACAATATACACCCGCTGAATTTGACTCCACTTGAAGAGATGAGAGCTCTTAAGTTGCTACATTGAAAACAATTTAATTGAACCTTGCTAATTAGAATATAACAAGTAGTTAAAAATTACACAATGTTTTAAAAATGTTTTAATTAATTTGAAATTCTGATGGCAAATTAGTAAATGTACGTCAGTGTCTTCCCCTGCTCAACTCAATACATCACAGGAAAAAAAAAAGATACATTTTTTCAATAGGGACACTGAGAAAACATACACAAGTAGAAAATAATAATGTAGAGTAAGGAATAATTAATTAATTCAAGCTTCAAGATAAGATCACTGTGTCCTGCTGACCCTACATGTTAATCAGTTGATTGATTAATTGCTACAATCATAATAATTATAGGGTATAAATATAAGTACATTTAATGATAGTTTACACTTAGAATAAAAATGTCTTTTATGTCTGCTTATCTTCATCATTTCTTGAAGCCTAGTCATATTTTTTGTTTGCCATAAATAAACCTGAAGCATTTTTAGATGTTATCTTTGTGATGAGGTAGGTTTAGACTTCATTCATCTGATCAGCAATATTTTTTTGTGTGGCCTCCACCTCCTGTCTAATGAAAAATATGTTCCTGGATGAGAAACAATTGATTATGTGCAGTAACCAATACAACTTCATCAAAAGCTCATCCTTAATTGAAAGACAAGGGGACATACCAATGAGGCCATTGTATAATTACAGGCTGTCTTTAACCAGATGAGTTTTACATATTGAATAATTCTTCTGCTACAGAAACTCAGTCTGAGGTGAAACAGTGAAGCAGATCAGCAGGACAGAAAAATACTTTTGAAAAAGAATGCAAAGAAAATCAAGAATTCTGTTGATTTTTAATTTATAGAAAATAGAGACTATCTTGACATCATCCTTGAATTTGTGCTTTCTCATTAAAGTTAATCATGCTTTATGGCTGCACTAAAGGAACAATGGGGGTCCTTGTACCTCAATTGGTACAGCTGAAATCCAATTTTTTACCAAAAAAGTACGTCTGAAAAAGAAAAAAGAGCCACTCAGTTAAATCTGAATGCACTATTAAGGAGTAGATCTGAAGTTACTAAGGCCTCACTCAGTCATTAATGAGGTGTTTCAGTAGGAGTGGCAAGTAGAAATTGTAGTTGTTTGTACTCTGCATGTTTCATGGATAAAACCTCCTGTTTCTATTATTGCCATCCTGATTAACAAGTCTTGCCATTGAAAAGAGTCAGGAAACCTTAAATAACTGTGAGTTTTAAAATTTGTAAAAGAAAAGTATTCTGTTAAAATATGCATCTTGACAGCAAATTTCATGACCATTTTCAATTGAGCAGTTCTAAAAATTTTGGGTTCTTCATTTGTATAGCTGGTATCCATACGCTGCTCTGCAACTCTCATTTTGCAGAGATATTTGTTAAATAAATAATGCTAGGTTAGGAATGATAGTATAAATATTTTAAGGAGCCACTAAAGCATTAGAGAAAAAAAAAAAAACAACAAAAAAAATCAACAAAGCAGGCAAATTCCAAGTGAATGAACTTTTACTCTCTTCAAAGTGTTACCTGACCTTCTACTTTTGCAGCTTGCTTGTCTCAAAGTTACAGCAAAGGAGGAGAGAACAGTGAAACTGTACTATAAAAATAAATTACTATCATGAATATTAAGCAACAGGGATATAATAAACATGACTGCTTACATGATTCTGATTTATTGATACTGGTTTGCTGTAAATTATCACACAAAATACTTGTTTTAGTTGTTCAGGAGCATGTGCAAAATAAAGCTTAGTGGACACTTCCCAAAGACCTTGACATCTGTCACTGGATTCATACTGGGGAATCTTGATGCCTCTTTTTCTGGTAGGGATGCAGCAGTAATTTACTTTTTCTTTCCATGCATTTATTTAGTTTTAATTTTTGGATGCCTGGCTTCCTTAAACTCTCTCTTCTAACCGCGCACAGTTTTTTAAAACTACTATCATGGAGGTTCAGCTCTGACACAGTGGAACAAATCCAGCTGCAAAATCTCCTGAAGGCTGTTCATGCTTGTTCTGTTAAATAGTGCTCACTTTTGAGTCAAGAGGTTTCATTACTATATTTATGAACCTCTTGGCACCAGGAGTTGGGATTTCCCAGTGCTGAGCATTAATGCATTTTGCATCACTCTCTAGCACTGGGAGCTCTGGATCACAGGTGCTGAGGGGTTAAAGGCATTAAAAAATAGTGCAGATCCTTATTTCCAGATAGAAATCTTTGATGCATATGAGTGTGTGGACGGTCTGAGCAACTCTCAGAGAGTACAGGTGGAAAGCAGGCTGCCACTTCCACCTACTACCAGGAACTGCAGCTTTTAAGGGATCCCAACACGAACCTGGCTACATTCTGCATCAGATATTTGTTATCCAAATTGATGGAAAGTATCCTAGCTGAAAATAGGATTATTCTTCTTTAAATTTAAAGCCTGCTTTGTGCTTATGTGGCTTATATCACTTCATGACATGGTGTGTTATGTCAAACCTAAGATTATTTTTGGAGATTTCTGAGACAGAATCTACTTCATTTTGCCTGTCAACAGCCTAAAGGATGTGCCAAAAGACCCCCTTTTTTTTTTTTTTTTTTTTTTTTTTTTTGAGGCAACGATTCACAAATACCATCTGAACTAAAGGACAACTACTGCTTCAAAGCAAAACCACAGATCCTGGATCAAATTCTAACATCTCCTAAAGTGGTAACTCTCATCACAGTTTATTATTTCTCTGTGGAGGATTTCTCCCTCCACAGTGGGCTAATTTTTTGTAAAAAAAATTATACACTTCAGCTTGCAGCAGGAATGTGGCCTCATCAGGTGTCCTGATGTGTGGTAGAAAGAAAACCAAGTAGAAACCTCAGCTGCAGGGAGTGTAGGTTAGTTCTGGCTGCATGTGAACATCCAGATGCAAATGGAACACAATCCAGGCAAAAGGCTGTTCTAGAAGTGGCCCTTGATAGCCCAGAGCTGGAGCTGCAGAAGTGTGCATAAACCTGCCTGCCATGCAAGCTTCCCCAGTTTGGTCTTGTTTGAAAAGGAAATTCAAAAGAGAAAGGGGAAAAAAAAGTTCTAAGTGTGAAGGCTGAGTTTATGGACATTCCCCTAAGTCAGTTGCTCAAAACATTTAAAATGCATAGAAATACTCCATGAAGTTAGTACTTACTCCGAATAGCACAGCTGTAGTGGTCTAGGTCTTCAAAGAGTGTGCCAGGTCCTCAAATATCTACGTGATGAGGACCAGAGAACAGCTCAATTGTTACTTTTTTTTCACCTAGACATTACCATGCTAACCTTTGCTGCTTCAGATCCAATGTGCCACCACACAGAGGTGTGGTGCTACTCTTATTTGGAAAGGTGGAAACTTCTGGATTGTGGGAAAGTGTAAGCAGGGAGGAAGACAGCACAGCAGAGTGGGGGATGGCTTTTAGCATCCCCTTCTCTTGTTCTTGGAGGTTCTCCTTCTCCCTCCCTTCCTGGTCTTCTATTCCCACTTTCCCCGCCTCACTTCTTCCATTTTTGCACCTCTGAAATTGTGTAACTGGGGCATTATAGGCTGCTTCTCCTCCTGTTATTACTTTCCCCAAGTGGAAGCTTCACTCACAAGCCTGATGAAACATTTTTCCCCTCGAACCCAGAGTGCCAATTCTCACTTTGTCAAGAGCTCCAGATAACCCTCAGGAGAAGTTCCTCTCCCCTGCCTCCCCCAAACACTCCAGGTTACAGGGATCTTGTCACAGTCACTAAAGAGCTCCTCCTCTCTCTTTTTCCCAACCCTTTCCTGCCCAGTGCTGTTGCTCAGATTTCTCAGTTTCTCTTTCACCACTTCCTCCTGCTTGATTTTCTCCATGGGTTTCCCTTATGTTAACCCAGATACAGACTCTCAAATTGGTTTTATTCTTCCTTCTGCCCTTTCTTTCACAGAATCACAGGATCATTTAGGTGAGAAATACCTTTAAGATCATCAAGTCCAACCATTTCCCTAGCACTGCCAAGTCCAGCACTAACCCATGTCCCCAAGTGCCACATCTACACCACTTTTAAATCCCTCCAGGGATGGGGATTCCATCACTGCCCTGGGCAGCTGTGCCAGTTCTTTGTCCCCACAAAAAGAGTCTCTTAGACACAGATGAAATTTAAATTAGGTTAATAGACTATTTTCCATGCCCCAAAATTAAGTGGAAGAGGAACAAACTGAAACCCCAGTCTTTCTCCATTTGCAAGTGTTGGATTCCATCCTTTGAGAACCAGCAATTGGTGTCAAGCTAACAGAAAGTTTCTGGAGCATCTGTGATTAATTAGTCACAAATATGAACTACTGCTTTGCAAGTTGAAGTGAGGCAGATGACATTTCCACCAAGCATCCAGTGACTACTCCACCTTCCCATTAATGCTCTGAGGACCTGCATCCCATGGCAAGTAAGAACCCAGAAAAAAAAACTTTTAGCCATGATAGTGCTCATGCAGTCAAGGACGAGTCAGGGTTTAGACAAAAAACTCTCTTTCAAGTGCTTGGCTTCAAAGCACAGTGCTGAACCTACCACATATGTCAAAGTTCTTGCAAGGGGTCTCTCTATGTAGATTACTGCAGATTTGTATCCAATAATTTATTGTGGGAGCATTAAACCATTCATATCACAAACACCTGTGCAAGCCAGTTGGCCTAGTCAATTCTTGTTTAACATTTAATTATGAATATAATTAGCATGAGTTAAGAGACAGGCCAGGCATCCGCAATAAAATTTCTGCTATGCTAAAAAAATTATAACTGTAATAACAAAACCCACTAAGCTGGGGAGAATATGTCCCCCCTACACAAACTTTTGCATGATAGAAAAATCCAAGTACAGATTCTTTTAAAACTTCCTCATTTCCTTTGATGATAATTGGAAAGCCTTCACCATATTTACAAGAGCAAATTAAACTGTTTTTCTGGGTTTTTTTTAAACTGTCCCTGTAATATTAGGGCAATTTTCATCACTGGTGCAGCCCTTTGAGTGAAGTTCTGCAGGATCTCCTCTTTTTCTCAAAAGGTAAGTTTTATTCATGAAATATAATTTTTCTTTCATTTGATGGGATCATCAGATCACTGTTTTAGTACAGTTTCAAAGAGGAAAATCCTGTTAAAATATTGCTTCAAATGCACATTTAAAAGTTTTATGAAGTGCTGTTTTTAAGCAGAATTATGTGCTACCCAAAGAAAAGAATTAGTAAATATCACAACTTATCTTGTTTTAAACTCAGAGGCTCATTTTTAGAAAAATAAACTCCAAAATCAATATAGAATCAGGCTGCCCATGAATAGGTGTTACATGAGCATCCTTCACAGGGAAAAGCCCTGCAGAAGAGGTAAATTTTCATGTGTAGGTTCTGTTTTCATTTCTCTTCCAGCATACAAACTTTCCAATAAAAAAAAAAGAATAAAAGGAAGAAATGTCTTACCTATTAATTTCTTTCCTTTATTTCTTAGCATTTCTTAATTTCTTAAGTTGGGCTACTTTACACCTCAAAAGAAAAAATCTGTTCAAAGACGTGACCTCCAATTTTTATTTTTTTCCTAAATGAGCTGCTTCCAGACCTGAAAAGATCTATTTAAAAGTGCTGTTGAGCAGAAACAGTTTGCAACTGTGAAGAAAAGGCCATTGAGAAAGAACTAGGAGGTTACCAGGACATATTGTTCCTTGACACCTCCTGGGAACAAAAGCCTGGAGTGAACCTCTTTGGTTACCAGTTTGCTGCTTCTGCAAATACAACAACCTCCATTTAAATCTTCAGTGCAGATATTCTTTATTATTGGCTTGAATTTAAGTGGAGACTGTGTTAGAATATGATATCTATAATGTTGGGAAATTTACAGCTTAAATATATTTAAATATTTTTTACTTATGTTTTCTTTTACTTATTTGCTTCACTCAGAATTGTCCTATACACTTTTAATCTGTATTTTGTTAACACCCATAGATTAGAAACCTTTTCTTCTAGTCTCTCTGTCTCCTGCATCGTCTTAACATTTCTTCTAAAATGTGAGGACTTTTTCTTTCTCTGCCAATATTAGTTAATGATTCTTGAATCAGATATTCACACAACTTTCCAGAAAAGGTTTCAAGGATAGTTCAAAAATGGATTTAATACTATTCAAACCCCACTGAAAATGCCCAGTACCACACTCTGAACGAGCTGCTATTACTTTTTAGTGTTACTGTGTTTGAGAGAATGTGTATACCATACACATATTCCTACATTTGCATGGTTGGGTATCCCTGAGATCATGCTACTCGTAAAATTATTCTTTTTTTCCAAAAAAATTTTTAAAAACCTGCACCTTAACTTCTGTTTACTTCTTGTTTCTACACAGTTGGGGTTTTTTTCTGCTCACATTAGTTTATGGATCTCTACTGTCTTCTGATACTTAAATTTGGCCAAGAAAGTGTATTAATTATGATGTATCATGTGGAATATATTGTGGTGACCTTGGATTTGTTTATAAATCACCATGTTCACATGAAATTGAGGCTTTCTGATGCCATGCCAAGCCCCAAAACTTCCTTGGACAAGTAAATGGAGGATAAAGAAACGATTTCAATAGGAGGCTCGCCAACTGTGAAGCTGAAGGCAGTTTGATTAGGACTCGAAGCCCACAGATTGAGATTATGACAGAAATTTGCATAATGCCAGAGACTGATAAGATTTGGTTTCTCAGGAACCTATTACGTGATGATGTTAAGAGACTGTCATGGATTTCTTACAGTGCAATATGCTGACTTGTCTTTCCAAGACGAGTTGGCCTTGAGCCTTGTTCTTTGTAAGCCTCGAGTGAGGTTTCTTTAGATGTCTTTTGAAAATCTCTTTAGACATCTTTTGTAACTTTCCACCAAGATGATACAAGGATGTTATGACTGTCAGAATAAATGAATGTATTTACTTTCTTTCTGTTTCCCAGCTACTATTTTCATAACACTGCATAGTAGTTCAGAGCAGGTCCTTCCTACATTATATTTTCAATCAGTGCAGCTCACTTCTTTGGTCATGATTATGTATTGATGACTTGTTTATTGCCTCCTGACACAGGGTTGTTTGGTTTTTTTTTTGAATTTTTGCCTGATTTCGGTGCAGACAGCTTCTGTGCAAACTCCTCAAAAGTTACATTATTCAGTGCAAAATTTGCTCTGGTCTGCTGAAGACCGAAGCGTGATCATTGCCCAGATAGATGTGAGTTTCTGCAACATGTTGTCTTGAGCCACACAGTCCTTGGGGGCTCTTAGTGGAGCAGAACAAGAGTCAAAACTCAGAAAAAACCTTTTTACTCATGCCAGAAATGCTGGAGATGAAGACAACTGACCAGCATGGAGAGGACTGACAACTAGTGATAGCACTGGTAGCTTTTGAGAGTTAAAACAAGTCTATGATTCCCATGGAAAAAGAATTCATTGCTTTGCTATGTTGCCATGATAGATTTTGTCAGACCAGACCAGTAAAGACCAGTGTCACAGACCAGCAACACTGTAAAAAAAATTTTATCTAACAACTTTTGCTAACCAAAAAAGTTACAAAACTCTATCGTGTCTAAGATGCTAAATAACCATCTTCAGTTTCTGTATAGTTGGGTAACACATAACATTGTAGGATTGATAGGAATGACATTGAGAATTCTGCTTAGCATGCACCAGGAGACCTTAATTGATATATCGAAAGGATATGTGTGAAATCATTTGAAAAAAGTGTTAATGGTCTATCAGAGCAATCAAAGAAAAAAAAAATCCAGATCTTGAAAAAAACAAAAAGTAAATGAGTAACTAATGTGGACCTTAGATGGTGTCTAGGCACTTAAATTCTGAAAAACTTTATTCAGCTGCCATCTATCCCTGAAGGTGCATAGGCTAATTAGGTACTACAGTTGTAACCTTTGAGCATCTTTAGGAGCCTACGGCTCTGCTTTTCCCCATGTGAAGAAATGTTTCCTTTCCTTTCAGGGCTGAAATTCCTGAGCTCCAGAGATGGGGGATTGCTTTGTCTGAGTGTCTGGGGGGCTTGATCCTTGGGGGGATTGCCAGGACTGAAGCCACATATGCTGACTGGATCTGATGCCCTACAAACCGTAGAATCCCGGAGTGATTTGGGTTGGAAGGGACCTTAAAGATCCTTGGGTGGACCTTGTACCACCCCCTGCCATGGGCAGGAACACTTTCCACTAGACAAGGTTGCTCCAATCCCTGTGCAACCTGGCCTTGGACACCTCTAGGGATGGGACATCCAGAACTTTTCTGGCAACCTGTGCCAGGGCCTCACCCTCACACGGAAGAATTTCTCCTTAATATCTAAGATAAACCTAGTCTCAGTTTGAATCCATCCCCACTGCCCTGTAAAAAGCCTCTCTCTGTCTTTCTTGTAGTCTTCCTTCAGGAATATGTCCTTTCTCTAGAGATCTGGTGGTGGGTGTGGACTCCACATTTTCTGTTCATCACACTGAGACCTGAGACATATCAAGCTAGAGATTCCACTTGAAAACCTGCAAGTCAGATTTTCAACACCACGTTTTTTTTTTTTTCAATTAATCTCATTCCTCTGTTCATCTGTCTCAAGTGGGAAACCCACTGCAGTAACTGATACGTTCATTCAGAAAACTGTCTGCAGGAGAATCGTAATCCTGGCAGAAGGATTTCTATTTAGAGTGTATATATATATATATAAATACACTCACATCTGCCTCTGTGTGTGCATTTTAAACAATAAATCTCCTATTTATCTACAGTGCTTATGCGGCACCTATTAAATTCATATTAGAGATAAGGAACTGAAATGAAGGCATAATCACTAGACCTCATTGAAAAAATCTTTCCAATGTAATAATCTTTCCAACCTGTTGCAGAGAAAATCAAAGACCTGAACCCAAGCCTCCCAAACCAGAGACAGATGTTGCAGCTTTGGGGACTGGGTGGAATTTTCCTTTGTGGAATATCAGTGGGGTTTTTCGTAAGTGCAGTTGGACAGATGCACTGTCTGTACAGATGCACAGTCTATACAGCTTGCTCCAGCTGAAAAGATCTGGAAGGACTGGTGGATATTTAAATATTTCCTGTGCTGTGGATATCAGCCCTCACTGCAAAGACACTGTAGGAGAAATTATTTTTTCTCCATGCCTTTGCCTGAGACATTTCAAGAAAACTTGTTCAATCAAAATAAAGAATTAGAATCAGCTACCACATTTACCTGTTAACATTTTAAAACAGATTTTAGGGGCAGATTTCAGTGGCTGAAGTCCTGGCAAAAGTTTGTATGGCTATGAAGGTTGAATTCTGTAAATGAGGTGATTAAGCATTTCAGTTATTGGCACTTCTACCACCTTACTCACATGAAGCACAATTTTACTTGCAGACAATCTGTTGAACTATGTCTGTTGATCTTCCAGAAAATCAATAGAACTATTTGTGGTACTGAGTAATTTAAGTGTGGCTGAAGTTGACTTCATAACAGCATTTGGGCACACTTAGAAGTGCATATCTCATCCAAAGTAATACAGAATGACTTGCCAGCAATACCAAAGTCACTGGATAAAAAAAACCAAAACACCCTACTTTCCAAATCCTAGGAAACAAAATTAGTTTTGGGCTAGAGGTCTTGTGGCCTTCCATTTATCTTTTATAAGGTCCCTGATATAAGCTGTATGGACAGTTATTATCCAACTTCAGCCTGGCAAGCAGAATTCTGAGATTCTATAACAGCCTGAATTATCTTCTAATATTCTGGTCATATCTAAATTGTTCTAACAGTATGGCCATATCTAAAGTTATTTATGGGGGAAATTGAAGGTGGAGAGCAAGTGCTTTGCATAACACACAGTACTGTAAAGTTTTGTTCCCATGCACATAATTCAAATGGCAGCAGCATCCAGGAAAATTGATACTAAGCTTGCTATGGAATTTTCTCCACATAGTCTTTACAATATTATCAGAATAAGGAGTCCACAACACCTATTGTGTTCCAGTTCCTCCTGAAACCTCCAGCTAAAGGACTAAGTCCCTATAAATGTTTTTGGGAACTTGTCACTACTACATGTAGGTTTTCAGATCCCTTAATCTTACTAAACCAGTGCAAGGCTCTGACTAAGGAGTCTTCAGTGCTGGGATATAATCAGAATGGCAATCTGGAATTCAAATTGTTTCATTGTTTTCTTTCTGGCATTATTCTAACTGTGCGGCACACCCATCACTGCATGCTAATAATTCTAATTTTTTGAAGAACAGATACCACAGTCTCTTTTTCACAACAAACTGGAGAAGAGAGGAGATTTTCTAGCAGCTCAGTACTGACCAGGCAAATTAATTAGCACAAGTAGCCAAAGAATCATCTGCAATGGAAATGATACTGAGGAAAAGAAATTTTTTACCTTGCCTCAAGACTATTAACATACAGAAGAGCTCCAAAAACACTGAAGACACCTAATTGTTGTTTATAGACGTTTTTTAAGTAGAGTTGGTAAGAATACGGATTTGTAGCTCCAATGGCAGTAAAGGCCAAATAAAGAGAAGATTGATTGGAAATCGTAGCTTACTTTA
Source organism: Irena cyanogastra (assembly GCA_013397155.1). Taxonomy (NCBI): domain Eukaryota; kingdom Metazoa; phylum Chordata; class Aves; order Passeriformes; family Irenidae; genus Irena; species Irena cyanogastra. The sequence continues at coordinate 314,021 of VWZV01008318.1, forward strand.
GACAGTTGGATTAGGTAGAAATCACCCTGATGTGCAGTAAAGCAAGCAACAAGAATTAGGGGTTTGAAATAGTGCAAAGCACATCCTAGAGTGCTAGCATTTCCTTCCTTGGAATAAACTGTCTTAAAATCCCTCTATAAATGACTGTTCATTAGCCTATCAATGTGTATAATGGCTCTCAAAATCATAATAAGAATTAATAACAGTTCAAATAGCAGAAAGGGACATTAATTTCTCACTCATGAATATTAACGCTTTAGTAGACAGTCTCTTCCCGACATGCTTTCAAACTTAATTCACAAGTCTACAACCAACTACCTGGTACTTTCATGATCAAAGACATCCCCATTGGGCCACCAAAAGATGTCAAATCACCCTGACTTGGACACTAGCAGAGAGGATGAGGGCAGCAGACAACAGGAGTGAGATCATGGTGTCCTGATATCTTTCTTCAGAGTACAACAGTGTTTGCATGGCCAAAAGATGCCCCAATGGACAGTGAAAAAAGGGATAAGGAGGAGGATGAATGTTTAGCCCCAAAGACCAGTATGATGGTGGATTGTAATGGCAGAAGGTAGACCACAGAATTATAGGATATTGGGATTGGAAGGGACGTCTGGAGATCCTCCAATCCATCCCCTGCTGCCAAGGCAGAGTCACCTGGAGCAGGTGGCACAGGAGTTTCCAGACAGGGAAACTCCATGAACTCCTTGGGCAGCTGTTCCAGAGCTCTGCCACCCTTGATGTAAAGAAGTTCTTCCTCAATATTAAATATTGGACTGCAGAATTAGCTGCATAGGAGGTGTGGATGATCTGTCAGGCTGTGCCCCATGAGGGGACACCTCATCTCCTCCTTTCCAAGAAGGAAGAGCAGATGAATGGAAAACCACATGAAGGGCTGTTGCTATGTTCAGGTGCTGGTGCTTCAATGAGCAGCTTATCCCAAGGCATCACAGAAGCAGAACAATAAGAAATTCTTTATTGTTTTCCCTCTTAGCACTGCAGACACTGTGCAACAGAAACTTAAACTTGAGAGATGATGTTCCCCACCTGATTTCCTTTGGAAGGAGAAGAAAGTGAGCCGCCAGGAGTAAATTTCAGGTAATTTAACTGCACTGCACCTCCAAATAACTGAGCAGGGAAGGATCTTGTGAGATGTATTTAACCTCATTATATCTGATGCCGGGTCTTGAAAAGCTTTAGTTGAACTAAAGACTCTTATGAATATAAAATCAAAGTGAGCTGTACATTAAGGGTTTCGTATTCCCCGACAGCTGCGCATGTGCACACCCAGCTCTCATTAACAGCAATGGCAAAGATGTGTGCCCATCACTCAGAAATCAGACCTCTGAGTACTTTGTTGGGTTTGTTTTTTTCCTAGAGATTTTCTCTATTGGATCTTTAATTAATCTCCTGCTCGGATTTTTCCCTTTAAGCTATCCCTCTCCCTCCCCCCCTTTCCAACAGGAGCAAACCCCCAAATCACTGGGTTTTTTTGTCAAGTTTTTCCAAGCTGATACAATTTTACAAAATGCACCTGCATATATTAAATACAGGGAGGGTTTGCAGCACATAAACCACAGAGACGTGGAACGGAATAAATGCCTGGGACTTTGAAAATACTTTTGCTGCTTGCCAACTTTAAACAAAAAAATAATAATCAAGCAAAGGTAGATATGAAAATGAGAACATGAATGTTTTTGCATTCTTTTTGTGATCACTGCAAGGCAAGAGTCTGCAACCTTGTGGAACAAAACACACACATTTCATTCTGATTAACATAAAGACAGCCCCTTCTAACGTGATTCACAATTATTAGTCTCTCTCTTGTGTTTGGGGATATATGGATTATCAGCCTAGCATATTTTGAATACATACACATTTTAATTCCTTTCCTAAACCATTTTAGGCACTACAGTCAAATTGCAGAGAAATTTACAGTCAAAATTTATAGATCAATAATTTGATTTTTTTTCCTTCTCTCCAGTTAAATACCTAAATGCTGTAAGAGATAAAAGGCAGTCTCAAAAAAAAACAATAAAAAGACAGGATCGCGGATAATGGACGGTAAGTCAGATCTGAGATGTCCCTGCTCTTCTATTTTTAAGTTTATTATTATTTTTATGTAACAGGCTATTTCACTAGCTGCTCCTGTATGTGATGTACTTACTTATCGCCTCCACAAACTGTTCAAAGGAGCTGTATGGGAACAGCGGCTCAGGCAGCTCTCTGAAAAACATCTTGAGTGCTCCGGTGACAACGTGGATGTCCTCCCACTGGCTGTCGTCCAAATTCAGCTTCTCTTCTGGGAAAACACGAGGAGAAATGGAACAACTGGTTTTAATGAAACAATTACAAGACACTAATTATTATGTTAATGTTTGCCTACTATCATCAGCAACCGTTAACAGCCTTCTGCACCTAGAGGTTTGGTGCTGTGCATGTTTTTTTTTTTTTTTCCTTTTTTTCCTTCCTTCTTTTTTTTTTTTTTGTAGGAAGAGAACATTTTCAATGGAATACCATCTGTAGGAATGCAGCTAACAAAAAAAACAAGAGACACAAAGAGACAGCACCATTGACACAGTATGTCAGATACATTTATTCCCATAATGCATCAGTATGAAAATTAGCATCACAGCTCAACATGATTCAAAGCTATTTGGTTTTGAGGCCGAGGGGCTAAGAGTTGCCAACGATGGACGGCTCAAGGGACCGGCCTAAAGGCCTTGCTGAGCCAACAGGAGACATATGCTAAACATGGCAATAGAAAATGAGTTATTGCTTTACATGTGTTAGCCTTGCTATGTACAAGGGAATAATGGGGAACGCTTTTCTCCTTGCCTCCTTTTTTTTTTTTT